>CACVCL010028773.1:0-91416 GCA_902729485.2 Mus minutoides | reverse complement strand
TGTCTCCTGTAGCTTCTAAGGTGCCTGGAATTGGAAGGGAAGAGAAAGGCTGCCCAGAGGTCCTGTTCCAGCCTCTCTCTCGCTCCTCTCCCTCGATCTTCAACAAATCTTTCACAAGTAACAAAATGATTCTCATCTTCTAGTAATGTTTTCTAACTAGTGTTTTCCTTAACTCTCTCCTTGGAGCCTACTACAGATTCATGAGGCATGTAAAGATTAGCAGCATAAAGCCCTTTGGGTCATAGAAAGGCTCAGGCTTTAACTGTTTTGACCTGTGGAGAGTTCCCTTGGCAGTATTTTGAAGTCAGTGGAGCAGATCTTGGCATAGGCAAATAAGTATGCTGGTGGTCCAAGAACCAAGAGACCCCATAAAAGCAATTAGGAGTAGGATGGGAGAGTTATTTCTCTAAGGATGGGTGTCTTTTTTTTTTTTTTTTTTTGATTTTTCGAGACAGGGTTTCTCTGTATAGCCCTGGCTGTCCTGGAACTCACTTTGTAGACCAGGCTGGCTTTGAACTCAGAAATCTGCCTGCCTCTGCCTCCCGAGTGCTGGGATTAAAGGCGTGCGCCACCACACTCAGCTAGGAGGGGTGTCTTAGTTAGGGTTGTATTGCTATGAAGAGACAGCATGACCATGGCAACTTTTATAACGAAAAACATTTAATTGGGCCTGGCTTACAAGGATCAGAGGTACAGTCCATTATCATCATGGCAGGACATGAAGGCATTCAGGCAGACATGATGCTGGAGAAAGAGCTGAGAGTTCTACATCCTGATCCACAGGCAGCAGAAGGAGACGGTGTGCACACTGAGTATAGCTTGAGCATAGGTGACCTCAATGCCAGATTCCACCATGACACACTTCCTCCAGCAAGGCCACACCTCCTGACAGTGCCAGTCCCTATGGGCCAAGCATTAGAATGCATGAGTCTCTGGGGGGCCATTCCTATTCAAACCACCACACTAGGATTTCCATTTCTATTGAATTATGTCATTCAAAGTAGGGTTACAAATAAGATGTTGAAGGTGACCAGCACAAAGACTTATAAGCATCACCGGATAAGTTTCAGCACGGATACTTGTGGGACTTAATGGCCCAGGGTAATGGAAAAAGGATGGAGGGAACTTCAACTCCGAATACCTCAAACAGGAGGATGGCAGGAGTTGGCTATCACCCTCTTCATAACCTGGTTCAATAAAGCCAGCTCTCCGAACATCAACTTTGGCAGCAACTTATTTCCCTGACAGTTTCAAGGCTCCATTCTTTGACTTGAAAAGGTCCTTCCCACCCAGGTCCTGGGTGTGTAGATGAAGTTTCTTCTAACACCTCTGTCCTGACCAATGATACATGGCCACACATACATTGCCCCAGAGACCCTAGACACTCCCCAGGGGCATAAATACCCCTTTTTCCCCTCCAATAAACAAAACCGTTCCCCAAAGCTGTTCCTGGGTGTGTTCTTCAGCCAGGCAGTCACCATCGACAGACCGAGATCCGGCTCTGCATCCATCTGCATGCATGACTAAGCTTCCCTCCCACCACTCTAGCCTGGTGCACAACTGGCCTAGGTACCCCACAGGAGAAGCGAACACAGGGGAGCAGATACTCCTTTCCTTTCTCCATAGACATCGAGTGTTGCTTATGGCTTTACAGAGCTCTTATGACATGATTGTCGGCAAATGTGTCGTCTTCCGGCAGATGGTGCACAGCTGGAGTTGGGTTGGAGGATCTTTCCCCTACATTCCATTCCCTAGAGTAAGGAGATGGCCCCGAGTGACTGACTGGTGGCCTCGCCTCTGTCAGTGGCCAAGGACCAGTGACTGCTGTCTGAACAAAGAGTGAGCCTTCCTGGGCAACAGAATCAGCCCAAATAAACATTAGCAATATGGGTACAGTACACTGAGAGTTCAGTGGTGGGTATATAATAAATTTCTTTCCTCTAGTGCCTAGTACCAGATGGTAGAATAAATAAATAAGTTACAAGCAAGCCTGTTTCCATGTTATGACTGTGGGATTGGAGATAATTCCATTAATCAGCCACCCAAGGAGTTGTGTCTCCTTGGTGTCCTGACCCAGAAGTGGGTATCTCTCTCAATGACTTTCAGAGTCCTTTGGTGATAAGAGAGTTCTGGTGCTAGGGAATATAAATTTAAGCTTTATTACTGAATTTGCTGGCAGTGAATTCACAAAAGCCTCTGGGTGTCATTTCACTGTATCACCGCCTGACATTTAAGGATGGTTGAAGGACTTGGGAGAAATTAAAAAAAAAAAAGTATCATTGTTTTAGTTTTGAAACATATTTCTAAGTAAACCAACTCATTAGAATTCAAAAGGAACTTTACATACAATTCAGCCCTAAGACTGCAACCTTTTGCAGACTGCAGAGAGCTCTTCATTTTCCTGACACTTTCAAAATTACTACCTGGGGCTTGGACCAGCGAGATGGTGCAGCAGGTTAAGATCCCTGCTTGCAAGCTGATGACCGGAGTTCTATTCCAGCATCCACATGGTAGAAAGGACAGACTCTCACAAGCTGTCTTCTGACATACACATAGGCACACACGGGCACACACAAGCACACACATGCACACACACACATGCACACACATACAAACAGATACACACAAGTACACACATGAATACACACACGGGCACATACATACACACAGGCACACATAGGCATACATGCACACACACACATGCATAGTTATTCATACCCATGAATAAGTCAAAATTTTCTTTTTAAAAAAAGCACCACATTGATAAAAAAGAAAACTTTTCTAGGGCTGGCGAGATGGCTCAGCAGGTAAGAGCACCTACTGCTCTACCGAAGGTCCTGAGTTCAAATCCCAGCAACCACATGGTGGGTCACAACCACCCGTAATGAGATCTGAAGCTCTCTTCTGGTGTGTCTGAAGTCAGCTACAGTGTACTTATGTATAATAATAAATAAATTAAAATCTTTATAAAAAAAAAAACTTTTCTATTTTCATTATTACTAAGGACTCAAGGATGAATTCAGCTCTTAGACCATAATGCTTACTCTGAAGATGCTAACCAACATGACCTTCCAAAGCCAAAACATGCCACAGTCACAAGGACACATTATGACACTTCCTCAATAGAGGGGGCATTAGGATCCCAGCCTATTCAGGCAATTGGCTCTTGAGACAATAGCTAAGGAATGATCTCAGACCTCCGTATAACAAACAATGATCAGAGGTTGTGGATAGCAGCCATACATTAAAAATTAAAATCAGGATAGAGAGAAATAATTGTAAAGTTTTGATGCTGCAGCCAGCAAGACGGCTGTGCGGTGAAAACATTTGCAGAGACAGCCAGATGACTGGAATCCAATCTCTAGGACCTGCATAAAGGTGGAGGGAGAAAACCGACTCCACATAGCTGTCCTCTGACTTCCATGTGTGCCCCTGTGGCACGGATGTCCACACACTCCCTTCACACCTACGCACACTCACGGTGATCAATAAAACGGATTTAAATGTTAACTAGACTTTAATGCTTTCTGAACCTCTCAAAGGTTTGACTAGAGTATGAAATATAAAAATGGGGGTGAGCTAATTTCCTCTCCTGCTCAGGTGACACCCAACCTTAAGAGATAAAGAGAAAGAGGCTGAATTCACACCACCTTGTTAAATATGTTGCGAAGCCAACAGCCAAGTGGTTCTTTTTATTTGTTTGTTGTTTTTTGTTTTGTTTTGGTTTGTTTTGGTTTGGTTTGGTTTTTTAGTCTTTTTGTGAGAGCGTGTAGGGGTTTGAATATGCTTGGCACATGGGAAGTACTATTAGAAGGTGTGGCCTTGCTGGAGTGGGCGTGGCCTTGTTGGAGGAAGTGCAGCCCTGTGGGTGGGCTTGGAAAGCACTTAGTGCAGGAGCTCCACTCTGTGTGTGTGTGGGGGGGGGATAGCCTTCTTCCTGGATGACTTAAGATCAAGATGTAACTCTCAGCTCCTCCCACACCATGTCTGCCTGGACACCGCCATGCTTCCCACTACAGTGATAATGGACTGAACTTCTGAAACTGTAAGCCAGCCCCAATTAAAAGTTGTCCTTCATAAAAGTTGCCTTGGTCATGGTGTCTCTTCATAGCCATAAAACCTAACTAAGACATAGGGTTTCTCTGTGTAGTCCTAGCTCTCCTGGAACTTGTTCTGTAGACCAGGCTAGCTTCAAACTCACAGAGATCCCCCTGCATCAGCTGGGGTTAAAGGCGTGTGCCATCACTGCCCTGCTAACAAAGTTCTTTACAACAGCCCACAACTTCCTTTATTCTCTCTACATATATTTCAACAGTTAGGATGCTGTGGCAGGGTCTTCAATGAGATAACAGACGTGACTTTGCTTGTACAAAGGCCGACCACACGGCACTCGCTTGGTGACAGTTCATTGACTGTCATTGCCTACTGCATTCTCTCAAAGTCACTTCATGAAGCAGATGAGAATTTCTGGTTTTTTTTTTTTTTTTAAATTAGGGTAGCAAATTGTGTATTATGTGGAACACTCTTCCATGGAATCCAAACTCCCTTCATAGGGCGTAATTAGTAATATTGTAAACCTACCAGTCAACCTTCCTATGTGTGAACAAAATTATCTACATGGAAGAAAACAATGGACTTATCTTCAAAAACACCCTGCATGTCACTGAGGAGGGAGGGAGGGAGGGAGAGACAGAAAGTGCATCTTATCAGCCAATGAGAAACAGTGATCAATTCCCTGATGTCATATTCGATGCCGGTTTTCTTGTCTACCCACTGCAGACAAGATCTGGGATAGCATTTGGAAGATGAGGAGCGTTATTATCTGCAGGACAATTTATATTCAGTTCCATTTATATTGTATGTCTATAGAAGGCTGGATCAACCCTACCAAAGAAAGAAACACGTCAATGCCCTTGGCTCTCAGATTGAGTGGACTTCCTGCCAAATGGATGTGACCCTAGGCCAAGGGGGAGCCTTCCTGTCAGGAAGGCAGCAAAGGGCAAGATGACACCAGCTCTCTTTACAGGCTTGCAGCTGATTAATAGCGCTGTTGGGGAATCTTAAAGGAGGGTGACTACTTCGATGATGTCATCCACTTAGCAGCAAGAAGCAGCTTGCAGCCGTACCTGCGGTCAGATTGAGGTCACAGAGCACAAGGCAGAGATACCCGGTTTACAAGGGAAATCTTGTTCTTTTCCTCAATTACTTGACTTGCGAAAAATCTAAAGCTATTTGGTCTTTGTTCTGTTTGGATAAATTGCAATTGCCTGTAGCCTTCTGAGCTAATGGATTTAAATATTCAAAGGGGAAAAAAGTGATCTCATTTTAGTTTTATCTTATTTTATTGTTTGAGACAAGGTCTCACGTAGTCCAGGCTAGTCCCTAATTTACTACTCCGCTGAGAATAGCCTTGAGCTCCTGCCTTCAGCTTTCAGGTACTGGGAACATAGAGTTATGCCACCATAACTAGATAAAAAGGGATTTTTTTTCTTTTTTCTATATTCATTGATTCATTCGATGAATGTTTATTGCAAGCCGACCCTATGTTCATCCCCAATTTGTCCCACCTCTTCCACCATCCAAGCCCAGGTCTTTTAGATGAAGCTCGGTGAGATCTTGTTTTATGGATCATGTGACAGTTGTCTTAAGATAGCAACTATATACTGACCATACAGTTGATGCTTCCGCTGGCTTGAAAGTGTCCTCTAAAGTTCCTGCTATAAATGTCACCCCACTTCTAACAGTATCAAGAAGTGGACTCTATATTTTAGGTAACAGGAGGTCTCGGTTCTTAAGGATTCGTGTCCTTAAAGCAGGAGTGGATTCAGTAAGCAAAAAAGTTGATTTGTCGGGTTGGCGAGGTGGCTCGGCAGGTGAAATCACTTGATGCCAAGCCTGACAGCCTGAGATTGATACTCCAGGACCCACATGGTGGAAGGGAAGAACCAATGCCTGGAGATTGTCTTCTGACCACCACAGATACTTTAATCAGGTGTTCATGCACACTCCCATGCTTGTACACATGCACTCTCGCACGAAGGACATGAAATAAAAAATTAATGCAAAGACCAAAATTACTATCAGTGCAGATCTAATCCTCATTTTGCCCTGTTACTCTTTCTCTCTCCTTGCCTTCCACCAACAGGAAATACAGCAAAAAGACCCTCAGTGGAAGTGGGTCCCCTGGCTTCGAACTCTACCTTCCAGAACACTATAAAATGAATCTTCATTCTTTATAAATGACCCCACCTCATATATCATGCTATATAAGTACAAAGGCAACAAAACCCTAACACATTTGTTGATGAATTGGTCAATAAGTAGATGAGGAGAAGAATAATTCTAGTGTATCTGTTGGTGGCTAATGAATGAATACAGCACACACACCCCCTAACCTCAGAATCAATGAGAGAAGCTATCTTTTGGACAGTTCTAGAGATGAAGATGTATTTAAAACAAGCCAGCTTGTCATTCTATGATTGAAAGTGTTGTCCTAGATCTGATCTTTGGGACACATTTAGCTCTGACATCTTATCCTATACAATCAGGATTGATATTACCTCAGGTAAGGGCCTGTGAAATGATGTCTCAAGTAATGGTGTTTACTACCAAGCTTAATGACCTGAGTTCCATCTCTGGGATCCACATGGTGAAAGGAGAGAATGGATTCCTATCACTTGTCCTCTGTGTGGCATGCATGCATGTCTCCATACACATTCACATCCACACATAAACTAAAAAAACAACATAGCTACAATGAAAAAATTTAAAATTCCATTATCGGGGCTGGTGAGATGGCTCAGCGGGTAAGAGCACCCGACTGCTCTTCCGAAGGTGATGAGTTCAAATCCCAGCAACCACATGGTGGCTTACAACCACCAGTAATGAGATCTGACACCCTCCTCTGGTGCGTCTGAAGTCAGCTACAGTGTACTTAATAATAATAATAATAATAATAATAATAATAATAATAATAATAATAATAAAATGAATTCTTGGACCAGAGAGAAGAGACCAATCTGGAGCGAATGGAGCCGAACGGGGCCGGCCGGAGCGAGCGGGCCTGTATGGGGGCTGCCGGAGCAAGCAGAGCCGGCCGGAGCGAGCGGGGTAGAGCGGAACGTGCGGGGTTGACCAGAACAAGGGGGAAAAAATTCCATTATCACAGTGGACATGGTAGTACACACCTTTAATTCCAGCACTCAGTAGGTAGAGGCATGTGGATCTTTATGAATTCCAGGCCAGTCTTGTCTACAAAGTGAGTTGCAGGCCAGCAAAGGCTACATGGTAAGACCCTGTCCCAAACAAAGAAGAGCAACTACAAAAATTCAGTTAGCACATACACACACACACACACACACACACACACACACACAGAATGCAGCCTATTAAAGTAAAAGGTTATAGGTTAAAGATACAGTGCATATAGAGTGCTTGCTAGCATGAACAAGACCCTATGTATGATAGCCAAGACTGCATAAAGGGCCATGGTCTATATAAGTCATGATCACCTGATTGTAATTCCCAGTACTTGGAAGATGGATGCAGGAGGATCAGAAATTTAAGGGCATCCTTGGATACTGCATAGCAGTTTTGATGCTGGCCTGAGTTATAGAAGACCCTGTCTAAGAAAGCATAAATAAATAATAAAAGGCCATTTTTTTTTAAAGATTTATTTTATTGGCCGGGCGTGGTGGCGCACGCCTTTAATCCCAGCACTCGGAAGGCAGAAGCAGGTGGATTTCAGAGTTCGAGGCCAGCCTGGTCTACAGAGTGAGTTCCAGGACAGCCGGGGCTATACAGAGAAACCCTGTCTCGGAAAAAAAAAAAAAAATTATTTTATTATATGTAAGTACACTGTAGCTATCTTCAGACACTCCAGAAGAGGGCGCCAGATATCGTTACGGATGGTTGTGAGCCACCATGTGGATGCTGGGATTTGAACTTATCACCTTTGGAAGAGCAGTCGGGTGCTCTTACCCGCTGAGCCATCTCACCAGCCCAAAAGGCCATGTTTTAAAAAATACATTTTAGGGCTGGTGAGATGGCTCAGCGGGTTAGAGCACCCGACTGCTCTTCCGAAGGTGATGAGTTCAAATCCCAGCAACCACATGGTGGCTTACAACCACCCGTAACAAGATCTTACGCCCTCCTCTGGTGCGTCTGAAGTCAGCTACAGCGTACTTATGAAGAATAATAAGAAATGAATCCTTGGACCGGAGAGACCAACCGGAGCAAGCCAGGCTGTCCGGAGCGAGCGGAGCCGAACAGGGACGGCCGGAGCAAGCGGGGACGCCGGAGCTAGCAGGGCTGGAAGGAGCGGGGCCAAACCGGAGCAAGCAGAGCCAATCGGAGCGAGCAGGGCTGGTTGGAACAAGCGGGGGCCGTACGGGGGGTGGCCAGGAGCGAGTGGGGCTGGCTGGAGCGAGCGGGGTCGAGCAGAGCAAGCAGGGTTGACCGGAACAAGGGAAAAAAAATACATTTTAAACCAGGCGGTGGTGGCGGTACCTGCTTTTAATCCCAGTACTCAGGAGGCAGAGGCAGGCAGATTTCTGAGTTTGAGGCCAGCTTGGTCTACAGAGTGAGTTCCAGGACAGCCAGGGCTATACAAAGAAACCCTGTCTGGGAAAAAGAAACATGTATTAAGCATTTTACTTTAATTTAAAACAAAGACATATGCATTGGTTCACTAGCCTTTCTTGTAACCACATGACTGGTGATGAGGTCCTTGGGAAATTGTCCTGATTTATATTGTCAGTCATGATAAACACGCCTATCAATCATGACTCCTCAAGCACACATGCACAGTGCTGGAAAGGGAGGAAGTCTCCTCCAAACTGAGTTGCATCCGCCTGCAGTGGCACGCTCATCCTCAGCGTGAATGCTGTATCTCACGAGCTGCCACAGAATCCATGGCTTAGTTATGCTTTCTACTGCTGTCTAAAACACCATGACCGGCTGGGAGGTGATGTGGCACACCTTCAGTCCCAGCAGAAACGGGTAGACCTCTGTGAATTCGAGGCCAGCCTGGTCTACAGAGCTACTAGTTCTAGGATAATCAGGGCTATGCAGAGAAACCTTGTCTCAAAACACCAGAGGGGGGTGGGAAGGGAGAAGAGGAGGAGGGGAGGGGAGNTTTTTTTTTTTTTTAGACAAGGTTTCTCTGTATAGCCCTGGCTGTCCTGGAACTCACTCTGTAGACCAGGCTGGTCTCAAACTCAGAAATCTGCCTGCCTCTGCCTCCCAAGTGCTGGGATTAAAGGCGTGTGCCACCAGATGCGGCAGATCTGTGACATTTTTAAGGCTAGCCTGGGCTACATAGAGAATTCCAGGACAACCAGAGCTATACAGTGAGACCATGACTTACCATAAAAAAGGTGTGTGTGTGTGTGTGTGTGTGTGTGTGTGTGTGTGTATTTGTGCAGACAGTGTTCTTTCAGGTCCATTATCTTGATTAGTCTTAAAACAACATCATGAGGTTGATGAAGTCTTTTCTATTTTGAAAAAGACAATAAAACTCAGAGGTGGCCCCGTGATGTGTGCTGTATATAGATCACCCAGTGGGAAAATGGCAGTACTAGAGACAAAAGAGACCTGGCCCTTTGGTTACCCCGGTCCTTTCAAACCTTACAATAGAATGTATTAAGGCCAAAGATCAGTCAATGAGACATCTCCCATTTACACCATGGTCCAGCAATGCCCAAACCTGTTGAAGGTTGAGACTATTTTTATTGAGCTGATGAGTCTTTTCCTTCCAAGAGTGTGTCAAAGCCTGTAAGATTAAAGTGAAATCAAGTTCATTGGGAGGTCTCCTTTTTAATTAATTTGTTCTGGGATTTCATAACCTCTCTGGAAGTCGCTCTTTATTCCCTCACAGAGCACCTTGAAGCTGAGATGGAGGACCCTGGTGTGATTGTGGTTAGCCTTGAGGGTTGGGATAATTGAGGCATGGCATCATTCCGGGCCTGTGACAAGGTCTCACTTTGTTACCTCAGAGGACACATTAAGAATTAAAGGGCTATTTAAAAAGTAAACTCCATGACACATCCCTATGTAGGTCAGTGAATAAATACCGAAGAATACAAACGGGAAAAGCTGTTCTCCTGACCGGACCTGATATATTCCTGGATTTGGGTCAGGCCTCCTCAGCAACTTTAATGACCTCTTCCCTTTCTCAACACGCAAGGTGAGAAATTCAGAATTCAGAGGGGAAAACATAAGAAGGAACCTTGAATCATTTAGTGTGAATTTGATTTAAATTTATTCCACGGAAGAGCAGCTTTCTTAGTAATGAAGGGAAAGAGCTGGATCCAGCTCTGCAACCCTTTATAAAGAACTTTTCTATTAGGCTGAGGTACACAGCTGTGAAGGAGGCAGGGGCAGGTAAATCCTGTGAGGTGGAGGATAGCCTGGTCTATATTGCAAGTTCCAGGCCACAGGCCACTCTGGGCTACATAGTAAAGACTCTGTCTCCAAAAATAAATGAATGAAATCCATATATGTATGTATATGTGTGTATGTGTGTGTGTGTGTGTGTATGCACTGGAGGAGCAGCCAGTGTCCTTTACTGCTGAAAGATCTCTCCAGCCCTGCTGGTTTCTTGAGATACTACATTGCATGATGAAAAATGGAGGAAACTCCGAGAGGAGAACCGAGGTCCTGGGTGAGAAGGCTCTTGCATCGTTCTGGTAGAGACCAACAGTGTGGGTTAAGATGCTAGAGATAGAGGTAATAGAGGCTGAAGGTGTGGAGAAAATGTGCCGCTCAGTTCTTTGGGGGACTCAGTAAAAGAGGAAATCAAAGACTTCCTTTGGGTCTTCATCTGAGCTACTCAGAAAGACTTAGAGAAACAGTATTAGCATAGGAGACGGCTAGATTTTTTTTTCTTTTCTCTTTTTTTTCTTTCCTTTTCTCCCACACCCCTTCTCCCTCCCTACTTCTTTTTGAGATAGGGTCTCAAGTAACCCAGGTTGGGTTTGATATATAACTGAAGGTAACCTTGAACTGTTGATCTTCCTGGCTCTCACTTCCCAGGTTCTCAGTGTGCCTGCGGGGGCGGGACTGGGCTGGGCGGGGCTAAACTGAGGGCTGTACTCTGAGAAAGCACTCTCCCTTCTGAGTCATACCCCCAACTCCCAGCCTCTAGCTAGTGGTTTTGTTTTGTTTTGTTTTGTTTTTCGAGACAGGGTTTCTCTGTGTAGCCCTGGCTGCCCTGGAACTCACTTTGTAGACCAGGCTAGCCTCGAACTCAGAAATCTGCCTGCCTCTGCCTCTCGAGTGCTGGGATTAAAGGCGTGCGCCACCACCGCACGGCTTTAGCTATTGTTTTATATCTGTGTTTTATATCTGTAAAGCGTTTTAAGCTACCTGTAAGTCTTCCAGCTGAAGTTGCTTATGAGAATCAGAACCGGGGGAGAAGGGGGGGAGGAGCACTGAGGGCTCAGGTCCTTTGAGCATGCAGTACATGCTCAAATCCTTATCTAGGTCCTTGTGGCTCTAGAAGAGTTGAGGTGTCTGCAAGATAAGAGTCCCTCACACCTGAGTGTTTGAGATGCAGACAGCCAGGCTGGTATTTCCTGTTTCTGACTGTGTTTATTTGCTTGCAAACCACAGGACCTCTTGGAAACACTTGTCTGGGAATTCCAAGGGTGGCTCAGCCTCATGGTAGGATCCACCTCCCAACCCCCCACCCCCATCCCCCATCTGCCATCCTCATTGATGGAGGCTCTGGGAGCTTTGTAAATATCCTGAGAACTTGGATTTTTCCTAATGAGTTCCTGTCTGTGCTTCTCTTCTGCTGGAAGGCAGATCATTCTGAAAGCACTGCGTTTGCTTGCCGATTATCGGAATAATAAATTTGCGCACCAGCGCCGGGCGTGGTGGCGCACGCCTTTAATCCCAGCACTCGAGAGGCAGAGGCAGGCGGATTTCTGAGTTCGAGGCCAGCCTGGTCTACAAAGTGAGTTCCAGGACAGCCAGGGCTATACAGAGAAACCCTGTCTTGAAAAACAAAAACAAAAAACAAACAAACAGAAAAATTTGCACAGCATGTGGATACTTCATTCCTCCTTTGAATAGGAAACAAAATACCCATGAAAGGAGTTACAGAGACAAAGTTTGGAGCTAAGAAGAAAGGATGAACTATCCAGAGACTACCCCACCCGGGCATCCATCCCATAATCAGTCACCAAACTCAGACACTATTGCTTAGGACAGCAAGAGTTTGCTGAAGGGACCCTGATATAGCTGTCTCGTATGAGGCTATACCAGTGCCTGGCAAATACAGAAGTGGATGCTCACAGTCATCATAGGATGGAAAACAGGGCTCCCAATGGAGAAGCTAGAGAAAGTACCACATGAGCTGAAGGGATCTGCAATCCTATAAGAGGAACAAGAATATGAACTAACCAGAACCCCCAGAGCTCGCGTCTCTAGCTGCATATGTAGCAGATGATGGCCTAGTCGGCTATCATTGGGAAGAGAGGCCCCTTGGTATTGCAAACTTTATATGCCCCAATACAGGGGAACGCCAGGTCCAAGAAGTGGGAGTGGGTGGGTAGGGGAGTGGGGGCGGGGGAGGATAGAGAAAACTTTCAGGATAGCTGGGAGGCAGAGGCAGGCGGATTTCTGAGTTTGAGGCCAGCCTGGTCTACAGAGTGAGTTCCAGGACAGCCAGGGCTACACAGAGAAACCCTGTCTCAGGGAAAAAAAAAAAAAAAAGAAAAGAAAAGAAAATATCTAAATAAAAATATTTTGGGAAAAAGTAAATAAATAAATAAATAAATAAATAAATGAATAAATTCACACATCGGCCTACCCCTCATGCAAGATTATCCTCCAGTGGTCATCATCTCCATCTATGCCTTTGTATCTTTGCACATTATTCATCAGGGCCACAGGTGCTATGAAACATCCCAGAGGTAATGGTAGGCATACACTGGTTACTTCTAGGGGTCCTGCCGCCATGGGTTAATCTACCTCACCTTGCCTGTTCACGTTGGCCAAAGCAGGACACCATATTGTGAGGCTACTCAAGATATTCTGAAAAGTGATTGTGTGGGCTGGGCGTGGTGGTGCATCACTTTAATCCCAGCACCCAGGAGGCAGAGGCAGTCGGATCTCCCTGAGTTCCAGGCCAGCCTTGTCTACAAAGTGGGCTTCAGGACAGCCAGGGTTGTTACACAGAGAAACTCTGTCTGGAACAACAAAACGAAAACCCAAAACCAACCGAATGAAAGCTTGTGAAGAGGAGCTATAGGAATACAAGAGACACTGCCTTAAACACCAAAAGGTTTTTTTTTTTTTTTTTTTTTAAATAAGAAACAAGGATGAGTGTGTGTTGCTACATTTGGGATGACTTATTGTATAACAACGCGTAACTAATTCATCCATAAAGAGAAAGATACTGCTTCTATGAACAACTTTATTACTAATAGTCCCTGTTTGGGGATGTAAAAGAATCGAAAATAAATTTACTCATGAAAGAAAATAATACATGAGGCCTATAGTTTAAACACCGTTTACTGAAGAGGATTTAAGGTTTGTAGACCTAGGCCTGAGACAGGCACAGGCAGGTCACAACAAAAGGTGTTGATGTATTCTGTAACTGACCCTGTGGCAGAGATAGGGAAGGTATGCAAGAAGGTAATGGGCCATTTGGTCTGGTCTCGGTTGACTCCGGGAAAACCCCCAGCAGGATAGCTGCTACCTGGGGGGCTCTTGCTGATGTTTGAACTAGCCAATCATATGAAACCGTGCCAATTTCCCCAACCCCCTACCCCATTACTATAAAAGCTTCTAATTTCGAGCCTCGTGGTCAACTCTTCTACCTCTTGCATGGGGTGGGTGTCGTCCTGCGGAGCTCTGTGATTAAACCTCCCTCATGCGTATTACATCAAGATGGTCTCTCGTGATTCCTTGGTTGTGCGAACTCCTGAGACTCTTCATGGACCTTACACTCAAAGCTGGCAAGATGGCCCAGTAGGTAAAGGTACTTGCTACCAAGCTGATGACCTGAATTCAATCTCTCTCTCTCTCTCTCTCTCCCCCCCCCTCTGTTGTTTTGTTTTGAAACAGAGTTTCTCCATGTAGCCCTGGTTGTCCTAGACTTTGCTCAGAGATACACCTACTGATTAGCTGAGTTCTATCCTCTCAAGCCCACAAGGTAGAAGATTCAGACCAGCTCCTATAAGCTGTCCTCTGACCTTCACTCAAGTACCACGGCAGCATGTGGACCCCATACACATCACACACACACACACACACACACACACACACACACACACACACACACACGTCATTTAAGTAGATGTAGCCTGGCTAACCTGGAACTCTCTAGTAGACCACCCTGGTCTCTGACTCAGAGCTCTGCTTGCCAATTTCTAGGCTCAAAGGTGCGCATTACCATATCATCCAGATAAATATTTTTGTTGTTCTGTTTTTTTTTTAATTGTTTCAGATGGGGTTTCTCCGTGTAGCCCTGGCTGTCCTGGAACTTACTATATAAACCAGGCTGGCCACTAGTCTCAAACTCAGACCAGTACTTGGGAGGCAGAGGCAGGTGGATTTCTGAGTTTCAGGACAGCCAGGGCTACACAGAGAAAACCTGTCTGGAAAAGCAAAGCAAACAAAAAATAAATAAAAACTAAAGTAAAAATAAAAGAAAGAAAAGAGCCGGGCGTGGTGGCACACGCCTTGAATCCCAGCACTTGTGAGGCAGAGGCAGGTGGATTTCTGAGTTCGAGGCCAGCCTGGTCTACAGAGTGAGTTCCAGGACAGCCAGGGCTACACAGAGAAACCCTGTCTCGAAAAACAAACAAACAAACAAACCAAAACAAACTGTGAACATTTTATTTTTACCTGTTAATGTTGTTAGTGTGTGTGGACGCATGTGTCATGACACCCATGAAGGACAGAGAACAATTTCAGCTCTCTCTTTTCAAGGTGGGGATTTAATTAAAGCATTGAGGTTTATGCAGCAAGAGCCTTGATCCACTGAGCCATTTTCTAAATGGCTAATGACATCCCGGTTCATTAAAATTCATTTCATCCTTTTGTGTGATTCTTAAAACGCGTAGGTGTATCATTCATCCCATTTTGGTGGCATAGAAATTCAAGCAATAGTAGTTTAGCATCCTTGTGTCTTTGAATAACTTGAAAAGTTACTAAATCTATCAGAAAACAAGAGGGGCAGACTCTTTTTCTGATGCGAGAGAGGTGGGCTGTTTTCTGAGGTGAGGGGCGGATGGTTTTCTGTGGTCTCTCCGAACTAAAAATATTTTATTACAAGTAGTTGGTGCAGGGCATGTAAATCGCTTATGGGCCCTGAACTGCCAAGGTAGAACTTGACCTTGGTGAAGAACAGCAGGTGCTGTGGTCTGCTCCCCACCCCTACCTCCTTTCAGCTGCCTGGGTCTTGCAGCTTTAGGAAGCTGGCCCAAGACCAAGTCCTTTTCCCAGAAGGCAGCTCCAGATCCAGCTGTCAACGTGGGGCTGTGAAGGCCAGGCCTCTTACCTCACTTTAGGAAGATGGAGACGAGTTTTCTCAGCCCAGGGCTCCTTGGCAGAAGGTTGAGCCTTTGCATAGAGCTGCATTGGAGTCCAACCGCTCTCTCTGCCCAGTCTTGTTCCCTTCCCGCCTTCCAGATGCTGTTTCTGAGAAACTACTCGCAGATTCTGCCTTAGAGTCTGTTTTCTTGGAACCGAACCATCCTGATAGCAGATAAGAAGTGCTTTGAAAACTGTGGAGTTAGAGGTAACGTTGGATACTGTTTACCACAGTATAATGAGAATGATTCTACTATCCGTAGCTATTCTACTATCCTCCACCACCACCCCCTCCCCTTGCGCCGTGCGCAAAGGACGGTGCACAAAGGAGCTTGAGAGTCTGCCTCTATACTTTTCCCTTCTGGGCATGTAATCTATGTTGGGAAGTGATGAAAACACCCACACAGGAAACTAGGAACTTCAGGACTAGCAGGTGGGTCCTCTGGGAAGGCAGAGGGAAGCTGGGGGATAAAAGAAAGTCCTTTTCCCCTCATGTGGCTAGAAACAATGGTCAACTGTTCCCAGAAAGGAGCCCAGGCATGGGAGCCTAGTTGGTATGCTTTCTATTTATTTGGCTGCGGTCTAGCAGGCACTGGGGAAGCACAGGCACGCCTCCCCTTCTGCCAACCAGCTAGAGAACAGGATGTGAGGGTAGGGCCTGCTTCGGAAAGAGGAGTGAGGCAGAACTCAGAGAGCAGTAACAGAAGCCTGCTGGCACAGAGGTAGCCAGGGAGAGGGATTGAAAATTGTGTGGTCAGGGAGGAGGAAAAACAAGCGGTGTTAACGCGGTTTATTTCAAAAGTAATGAGTAAAACCGGGATTGATAAATAAGAATGAATAAGTGATTTATGTGGTTTTTGTTGTTGTTTTGAGACAGGGTCACACTATGTAGCCCTGGCTGGCCTGGATCTTGATATGTAGTCTAGGCTGACCTCAAACTCCTTCTGCTTTCCGAATGCTCAGATAAGAGACAACTAGCCTGGTTTATATGTTTTTCGATCTGTTCATGTTTCAGAGATGACGATAACTAGCCTGTTCCCCCTCTATCATCTCTGGGCTGGGGACTAAATCCAAGCCCTTGTCCACAGTGGACAGGTGTTTGAGTATGGTTCACCCTGGACTACAGGAGTCACGGTTCCAAAGACATGGGGACTGGAGAAATGACTCGGCTGGTAAAGGCACTTGGTACTAACACTGCAGACCTGTTAACCCACCAGGTATGAGGAGAAAACAAGATGAGTGGGACCTTCATCTCTTGCCCAAACAAATACACTTAAAAAAATATTCCAAATCGATACCATGAGATCCTGATTTGTGGGCTAGTATCTCAATAGTTTGCCATTTCATTGAAAACAATTTTCTGAAAGCCTGATTTTAAAAAATAATCAAGCTGGGCGTGGTGGCGCACGCCTTTAATCCCAGCACTCGGGAGGCAGAGGCAGGCGGATTTCTGAGTTCGAGGCCAGCCTGGTCTACAAAGTGAGTTCCAGGACAGCCAGGGCTATAAAGAGAAAAAGAGAAACCCTGTCTCAAAAAACCAAAAAAAAAAAAAAAAAAAATCACTTGCCTATAGCTTACATTATTTAGTTAGAATACTGGTTGAGAATGGTATGCTGGGCTGGGGCTATGCTCTGTGATTATGGGCACTTGTTGCTCTTGCAGAAGACCAGGGTTTGACTCCCAGCACCCACATGGTGGTTTGGAAACACTTACAACTCCAGTTCTAGGGAGTTTGAGCCCTGCAGGACCCTAGAATGCATGTACATAATGTACATACATGCAGACAAAACACTCATTCACATAATTTTTTTTTTTTTTTTTTTACTTTTTCGAGACAGGGTTTCTCTGTATAGCCCTTGGCTGTCCTGGAACTCACTTTGTAGACCAGGCTGGCCTCGAACTCAGAAATCCGCCTGCCTCTGCCTCCCGAGTGCTGGGATTAAAGACGTGCACCACCACGCCCGGCTTAAAATTTTTTTTTTAAAGAACTCTATGCTATCTGGTCATGGTGCTAACACCTTTTTTTTTTTTTTTTTAAATATATAAGAAGTATTTATTTTATGTATCAGACACACCAGAAGAGGGCATCAGATCCCATTACAAATGGTTGTGAGCCACTATGTGGTTGCTGGGATTTGAATTCAGGATGTTTAGAAGAACAGTCAGTGCTCTTAACCACTAAGCCATCTCTCTAGCCCGGTGGTAACATCTTTAATCCTAGCTCTTGGGGGACAGAAGCAGGAGGACCTCTGTGAATTTAAGGCCAGCCTGGTCTACATATCAAGTTCCAGAGTCTTGACATATGCCCTTTTCATTTTTTTACACATCAACTTCAGTGAAGGTTTTTTTCCCCCCAATATAATTATTATCTTTTTGTGTGTGTGTTTATTTTTTTGACTACCTCCTGGAACACAGGGATACCTCATTTGGGGGTGGGGTTGGGGCATGGTAATAGGAAAGTAGATATTTAGAATATAATATTGGTCCCAATTTAGTGGCTGATGGTGGTTCTAGCTTGAAGAATTGGATGGACACCTGCTTGCCACCTGTTGCCATGTGTAGCATGAATGAAGCTCTCAGTGAATTTTTTTGGATAACTTTGTCTATTTGAAGATTTTTTAAAAATTTTATTTATATGAGTACACTGTACCTGTCTTCAAACACACTAGAAGAGGGCATCAGATCCCATTACAGATGGTTGTGAGCCACCACGGGGCTGCTGGGAATTGAACTCACGGCCTTTGGAAAAGCAGGCAGTGCTCCTAACCACTGAGCCATCTCTCCAGCCCTTTTGGACGAATTTATGATGCTTCTATAACTAAATGAAGACTGCAAAAAAGATTAGAGACAGAGTCTCACCTCGTAGGCCTGGCCAGCCTAGAACTCAATATGTAGACCAAGTTGACCTTGAACTCACAGAGATCTGCCTGCCTGTACCTCCTAAATTATGAGATTGAAGGTGCTCTGGCACAGAAATATTATTATTGTTGTTGTTGTTGTTATTTTAAACCTTGTCTCTCTATGTAGTCCTGGGTGTCCTGAAACTTACTATGTTGAGCAGGCTGGCCTCAAAATCATAGAGACTGGGTTGCCTCTGTCTGTCTCCTAAGTGCTGGGATCAAAGGTGTGTGGCCAATGTGCCTGGACCAGTTGTTTGTTTGTTTGTTTGTTTGTTTATTTAAGGTCTCCTATGTTGATTAACCTCAGGTCCCAGGGCCAGCTTGGGGTTGTAGTTTTGTTACCAGCTGGTTTCCTGTATTCATCTTTTTTTTTTTCTTTTTTTCCATTTCACCTGTTACTCATTCTTGCATAGCATACAGAAGGATCTGGATTGGATGCCCAGAACCACAATCATCTGTACTTACAGGGCCCCTGAGGTAGAGGCAGAGAGAGCAAAAGCTCAAACTAGATAGATTGCAAGTTCAAAGGCAGCCTGGGCTACAGTGATTCCTGCCTTAGAAAGAATGGGGGAAACCAGAGAAGAGCGGAGACATCTTGCCAGAGTTCAAGCCAGTTTTATTCTGGTCGAACCTAAACGTGAACCGTTGCTAAGAATGCTCCAGATTCAAGAGTACCTGGCCCGGCCGGGCGTGGTGGTGCATGCCTTTAATCTCAGCACTCAGGAGGCAGAGGCAGGCAGATTTCTGAGTTCGGGGCCAGCCTGGTCTACAAAGTGAGTTCCAGGACAGCCAGGGCTATACAGAGAAACCCTGTCTCAAAAAAAAAAAAAAAAAAAAGAGTAGCTGGCCCGTTGCTAAGAATGTTACAGATTCAAGAGTAGCTGGCACCTGGTGGGCACAGAGCTAAATCCCTAACCTCTTGCTTCTGAGCTATTGCTATGCAAAGTCACAGCAACACAGAGCTAGAAAATGTCCCTGAGTTTAGGAAAAATGCTATTTCTTTATTTCTTTCTTTCTTTCTTTCTTTCTTTCTTTCTTTCTTTATTTATTTTTTGTGGTGCCAGCGTTCAACTACCAGACAACAATATTGTGTTACAGAGATTCTGGCCAAGACAAGCTTTCAGAACTAAAATGTAAGAAGCATCTTTTGTTCAGTTGGCATGAAGTGGTGATCTCCTGGAAAATCTGGCTCCTTTTGTTTTTCTCTTTTTCACAGTTTAGGATATTTTAGCCTAAACAGAATTTAGTGTTAAGCATACACGCTAGATTGGAAATAGCTGAAAAAAAAATGATTGTGCCTGGTGCTAAAAAATGAGAGGGTCTGGAAGGATATAAAAAACATCAGTCACTTAGGAACGACATCTAAAAACCCTCAAATTATAATTTGGGTGGTGGTGGTGGCATAATTCTTTAATCCCAGTACTTGGGAGGGAGATCTCTGAGTGTGAGGTCAGCCTGGTCCTCAGAGCAAATTCTAGGAAAGCTAGAGCCAGAGTAACTCTGTCTTGAAAACAACAACAACAACAACAACAACAAATCAAAACAAAGGAAAAACCTTCAAGCTATAAAGTCACCAAGAGGGTAAAGTTAGGGCTGGCTAAACAAAAGCCCAATATCCTGAGTTCCTGGAACCCAAGGTCCAGGTGGGGCCCTAACATCCACATACATCTTCACACACACACACACACACACACACACACACACACACACACTCGATACTAAATTATTGGGGTTTTTTTTAAATGAAATTTAAGTACTGTCAAATGTGTTTCCTTATCCCCGTCCTCGACCCACTGTAAGCCTAAAATGGCCAGGAACTCTCTATGTAGCCAGGAATGATTTGAACTGATCCTCCTGCCTCTGTCTAGGATGTGCCGAGGTTACAGGCTTGTGCCACCACGTTGGGATTATACAGTTCATCGCACAGAACTCAGGGTTTCATGGATGCTAGCTAGCTAAGCTCTCTACCAACTAAGTCACATAGCCCGCCCCTCACCAATTCCATATTACAAATAGAAGCATCAGTCAAGCATTTGAACGCTTAGCCCCTGTACTCAGCACTCTGGTTCCTTAGCCTCAGAGAAGCCAGGGCTGCTTGGGAGAGGGCACACTAAAGTTTGTTTTAGTATTAGTTGAGTATCAGTGTGTAGTATCAGTGAATAGGTGAGGTGACAGGGCCTATTTGAGTTTTCCTGAAGGGTTGGGGGTTGAGGGAAGGCCTGTCTTTAAGACTGCCATCGTCTGTCTGGGAAAAAAAAAGGACCACCCTTTATCATCATGGTTGTGATTTCGGTTTTTTGCCATTATGTTATCCACTCCTATCCCTCGGAGCTCCTTTGATCTTCTGGTTGTTATGACCAGGGATGTTACGACACCCTTAAAATAATCTGAAGACAACTTTATGAAGGGCAGCTTAAACAAGTTGAATGGAAACGATTTGTTCTTATCAGAGCATCCAACAGACGCAGGCTCTCTGGAACAGCCTTGAATCCTTGGCAAATACAGTTTGCTGAGCAGGTCGCCAAAACTGCTTACAAACATCACAGGGGAAAGGCTGCCCTCGCAGGCCACACTTCTCTAGACACGTTAAAGTTTTGGAGAAAAGGGAGAGGGCATTTTGGAGAAAAGGGAGAGGGTACTTGTAGCTCCTCCCACTTTGGGTGATGGAAGAGGGACCAGAAGGAGCAGTGGACACCCGGGACCAGAAAGGTCTGCATTCGAAACAGGACAGAGGGCAAAGCAGAGGGGAGACTCCGCTCTAGTCTCAACCCACCAACAGCGTGCCTTCCCCCTCTTTTCTTCTCCAGGGTCACCTCCTTCTGCCATTACTTCCTAGAGATCCAGGATTGTTAAATACCACGCAGTGGGTTTATCACGATGGCAGCCTACTGGCAGGACGCCATTATCCTAACCTTCCCAGGAAAGCTCCAGTTACCCCCACCAATCCAGCTCGCTCCCTGAGCTGGAATGCCCAGTGCCTCTGGCATCTGGAGCCGGGCTGTGAAAGGGAGGGACTGCCTCTGCGGGAGCCCCGCCCCCGTCCTGGAACATCTGGGAGTGGAGGTTAGCACTCCAGTTGTGGCTCGCCGGCCGCCAGCTGTGCGCGCTCCCGGTCCTGGGCTGGCGGCCCGCGAGTCTGGGTGGACACGTGGGAGGGGCTGGAACTTTTCCTTGTGAGCTGACTTTAAAACCAGGGGAATCTCAAGTCAAGCTCCCAGCATGGACCTACTGGCCCTCTCGCACGTTCTGTCTAACGTAGAAGTTTCCAGTCCAACCCCTTGGCGCGTCTCAAAGCAGCACAGGAAAGTTATTCCTATAAGATAAATCCAGTCTTTTCATCTGACGACCCCTGGATCTTGCACTGGTACTCCAGCTGGGCGCCAGACAGTCCTATATGGATGGGTAGAGGGGAGAAGGGTTTTTCTCTGGGGTTTTCCCTAAAGCATCTTTGACCCAAAGTAGATTCCACATTTGAAGTTGGGGGATCTGATCCACCCTAAACTGGCAGTTCAAGCCGGGAGAGAGTCAAGTTGAGCACAGTGATTCAATCCCACTGGAATGTGCTTGGAATAACAATGGGGACTTGAAAAGCTTTTTATGGCCGAGGTATCTGGTGGAGACCAAGCAAGCGGGTTCGGTTGCGCTGGCGGACCGCCGAGGGGGCAACCTTGCCTAACGCTGGGCTGCGTCCTGTAGCATCTGGTTTGAATCAGCCCCTGAGCATTTCTATAGGCTTAATCTACCACCCCGCAGAATCGACAGAACCGGACAAACCAAATTTATTCCGGGCACTCCAGTAATAGCTAAACCCAATCACGTTTTACTGTTGGGACTTCCAACTGCCCCCAACGTACAACTGTCGTTATTTTATAGATATTGGGAATTTAACGTCCCTTTCAGAGCTGGTGGGTGGACATGCGCAAGCACGGCTCTGTTACCCTTCTTTTTGTAATGACGCCTTGGAACAGTGAGAAGGGTCTAAAGCCAACATATGTGTTGTGTAGCACTAAAGAGATAGCCACACTTCCCTCCACGCCCTAACTCAGAATTCCTAACGCAAGTTGGAACAAAGACAAACGTGTCTGAGTGTAAAGGGTGAGCCAAGAACTACAGTCATAGGGGTAAATAACCTTGTTTTCTCCTTCAGCAGTGGCCGCTACCAAATCCCCGTGCTTGGAAGGTGGCCAACTGTCTGTCGGGTGGAGGGTGCAGCTAATTAGAGAGAGTCTATAAACCTCTCTGTCAAAGAGGGCATGTGACCTTCCCCCCAAGTCTAAACAATAAAGGCAGCTAGCCTGCAGGCACTCAGCACCGCTGCCCTGCGGGTTCCCTAAATAGGAACAGGATGAAGGCCGGGCTGAAGGGGTGACCGAGGCTCTCCGCACTCACACCAGGAGGAATCGGTCACTCAGCTTCCCAGTATAACTTGCTTCAATTACTCCCTCCAATCTATTTAGAGGAGTGCGGGCTTGCAGAGAGCACATTGTCTAATCTAAATGAGGAAGCAATTATTCCTCGCTGCTGTCAGACAAGCTTGGAGACAGTTGGGTCAAAGATCAACCTGCTGTCATGTGACTTTACTCCGCACTTGTGAAAGATCAACTCTTACCGACAATCATTCAGCCTCGCTTTTCTGAAGCACTTCCCCCCTCCCTCGTTACATTTCCCCCTTCTTACTCTTTTGAACATCCTTATAAGTTTTTCTGAAGTAAACACAATACCTCTGCATGTTGCTTAATGGTAAGTATTAAACTTTTGTGCCGGTTCACTGGCGTCTTCTCAGAAGATTGCAAAATGGGGCTTATTGCCTTCCTGTCTTTGTCTAAATCTCCCTGCCTGGGAGCCTCTTTGCTAGCTTTAATTTTATACGGCATGTTGTAAACTATAAATAACACAGCTCTACTTTCCTAGAACAGAGCATATGGAAACTGTCGTCTGCGGTACGTCCCAACTGTAGTTTCAATTTAAAGACTGAGTAAAATTAATCCCCTGTGTGAAACGGTGTCGGACCGTTTGCGTGTGTATTTTATTAGTTGAAACCCGGTATGGAGGAACACCAGGAATTTTTGGTGTTGGGAACGGAGCACATAAAAGGGTTTACAAGGTGTAGTTTGAAGTGGGGGAGGCCAGGAACTGGAGGCTTGTGGCAGGGCTGGGAGGAAGGAAAGCCCTTCCTGAAGGGATGCTTCTCTCAGTAGCCACATCCTCTCTTCAAACGCTTCCTGTTTGGTCTCAGCCAATAATGGGTGGGCGATTTATTTTTCCTATTCAGTTTAAAAGCATCTTCTCTCTCTTCTCTGAAGCTAAAAGCCAGATCAATGATTGAACACAACAGCTGATTCCACGTAATCTTCCGATAAACATCAGAAACTTCTGTCGTATTTATAAAATCATTTCTAGGTTAGCCTTTTCTTTTTTCAGTATTGCCATTCCCGAAGTATAATGAAATGAACCAAAGTCCCATGTTCCCAACAATAGGACGTGGGAGTTATTCTCTGGGTTGGCTGGTTGGTTGGTTTGCAAAGTAGGGATGGTACACGGTCAACAAGAAACACAAAGGGGCATCTGAAGCCAGAGTGTAGTTGTTCTTTCCCCACACAAGCTATAGCATCCTCTTCTTTGTAACACAACAAGAGCTAAGACTTGCAGATTCTACATAAAAAGACAGTGAGCCGGGCTTGGTGGCACACGCCTTTAATCCCAGCTCTTGGGAGGCAGAGGCAGGAGGATTTCTGAGTTCGAGGCCAGCCTGGTCTACAAAGTGAGTTCCAGGACAGCCAGGGCTATACAGAGAAACCCTGTCTCGAAAAACCAAAAACCAAAAACCAACCAAACAAACAAACAAAAAAACCTGTTCCAAGAGAATCAAATGAATTATTCAAGGATCTAAAAAAAAAAAAAAAATCCTAGAATAGTGCAGACATTGATTTGATAATAGTGAATTCATTCTTTCCAAGCAAGAATTCCTTCAAATTGTTATTATGTCTTCATGGATGCAGGCTCTGCGCTGAGACATAACCATACTATTGTACAAATTGGACAACCAATGCATGCTACTAGATGCACAAAAAGTGATGATAACTTGATTAGCATAAAACAACAGAATACCATCATAGCATAAAGTAACAAACTATGCAGTCCTGGCCGGCCTTCCATTCACAGAGATCAGCTTGCTTCTCTGGTGCTAGGATTAAAGTTGGTCCCAATCATGCTTGGCCTTCTTCCCCCTTTTTTTTTCTTTTTTTGTTTTTCGAGACAGGGTTTCTCTGTATAGTCCTGGCTGTCCTGGAACTCACTTTGTAGACCAGGCTGGCCTCGAACTCAGAAATCCGCCTGCCTCTGCCTCCCGAGTGCTGGGATTAAAGGTGCGTGCCACCACGCCCGGCTTTCCCCTTTTTAATACGGCACCTTTTCCTAGTCTTCTTTTTCCAAAAACCATTTTTAAAAAAGAGCATATGAGTGTCTTGCCTGCATTTACATACACATACTTTATACATGCCTGGTTACATACACATGCTACATACATGCCTGGTGCCTGAAGTTCCTGTTGTTGAGAATATTTCTTTAGTAACCCACAGAGCAGGTAATTAAAATTTAAAGAACTGTCTTGTAAAAAGCAATTTCTTTCTTTCTTTTTTTTTTTTTTTTGGTTTTTCGAGACAGGGTTTCTCTGTGTGTAACCCTGGTTGTCCTGGAACTCACTTTGTAGACCATGCTGGCCTCGAACTCAGAAATCCACCTGCCTCTGCCTCCCGAGTGCTGGGATTAAAGGCGTGCGCCACCACCGCCCGGCTCTTTTTTTTTTTTTTTTTTTTTAAAAGATTTATTTTATTTATTATATGTAAGTACACTGTAGCTGTCTTCAGACACTCCAGAAGGGGGCGCCAGATCTCGTTACGGATGGTTGTGAGCCACCATGTGGATGCTGGGATTTGAACTCATCACCCTCGGAAGAGCAGTCGGGTGCTCTTACCTGCTGAGCCATCTCACCAGCCCAGCAATTTATTTCTTTAGACAGGGTTTCTCTGTGTAGCCCTGGCTGTCCTGGAACACACTCTGTAGACTAGGCAGGCTGGCCTCGAACTCAGAGACTAAGATAGATTGATGAGCAGATAAATGAGCACAGTACTTTCCGGGAACAATGTGTCCCTAATGTGGTTTTTCCACACATCTCTGTAAGGACAATTAACTAACTACTTCAAGGGAAAATAAAACCCCAAGGAAAAAAACAAACATCAATGAAGCACTTGACAAGTTCACTGTGTTCTTTCGAATTCCTATTTAAATTTATAGCCCTGATTGGTCATGACAAGGATAAGCCTGATAAAAGGACTAAGAACTGTAATTTATAACTCCATTTTCTTTTTTTTTTTTTTTTTTTTCCCTCCCAGACAGGGTTTCTCTGTATTGCCCTGGCTGTCCTGGAACTCACTTTGTAGACCAGGCTGGCCTCGAACTCAGAAATCCACCTGCCTCTGCCTCCTAAGTGCTGGGATTAAAGGCGTGTGCCACCACACCCGGCCTGAATGGGATTGATCTCTAAAGTTAAAACCCGATGCAGACAAACTGCCTCTTCCTCTCAGACAGACAGAACTCCAGAACACTTCCAGCATCCACAAACCTGAATTTTCTGTTAACACTTGATGCTGAAGACAGTCTGTCAATCACTGTGACGGAGTTCCTGTGGTGTCTGCCCTGCTTCTCTGTCTTAGCACCCAGACTTCACAACCCGGGACTCCTTCCTCAACCCAAGTGAAGCTTTACAGAAAGTAACAACAGTCATGATTTACTGCAAGCTGAAGGACATGGACATGTTGTCTGTTACTAATAACGAACAATAAAGGATATCAATTCACAGACTTCAACATATTCAGACACATAAAGAAAAAAAAATACTCAGCTGCCACTAATAAAATGAGTTTACTTTATTGTAAAAGTTTCCCAAAGCACACATGCAGAGCCACCCACATATGGGGCTTGAGATTTAACAGAGATTTTATAAAATTATTTCCGCTTAAAGTATTAAAGTACACAGAGTTAAAAAATATATATATTAGAAGGAAAAAAAAAGTTAAGTCAAGGTTAATCGGCAGAATTACCACTAAAAGACTAACCTGAGAAGTACTTAGGAAAAAAGATACTTTCTTTTTAGAAAAATTTAATCTTAGGGTATATTTCTTAAGAAATAGTACAAACCACAAAACAATGACCCCCTCAAATTCTACCTGGCTCACAAATAAATCAACCTAAAAGGGAGAGGTCAGAGGACGCAGCTTTGGAATCTGTATTCAGATTTCTGTATTTAGATCTATTTAGACCTCCATTCCGTTTTTTTCCCCCCAATGGCAGATAATATTCCAATGAAAAAAACCTTACAGTTAATATAAGACAGTATTATAGTAATACCATAAAGGTTCAGGCATTTCTCCAAAAGTACAAAACAGCAAGAAGACGCATGTAGCCATGGACTGACATAATTCTAGAGTATTTACATACTTTATAACACTGTGGAAGTCTTTGGTGGTGACACATGGCATAAGATCCCTGAAAACACATGAGGAGTTAGTTCTGTCCCATCCCTCCATGTGCTAAAGTGTTTATTGCTAGCAACGATAGCAAGATCTCATTTTCTTAGCCCTAGAAAACACACAGTGTGTGTGGAGGGGACCCATGGGGAACTGAAGTGGCTTTAGATAACTGTTTATCTAGTAATCAGCTTATTTCTGGTTCCTTTTTGTTTTTCACAGGATTATTATTTTTTTTATTTTAAATTATGTGTGTATGTGTATCCGTAAGAAGGAATGTTCATCCATGCAGGTGCCCTTGGAAATCAGAGGAAGGTGTCGTACCCCCAGGAGCTGGCACTGCAGGCAGCAGTGAACTAAACTCCTGGCCAAGGCACTAAGAGCTGAACCTGGCTCCTCTGTAAGAGCAGTACGTGTTCTTAAGACATCGAGCTATCTCTCCAGCTATACTTACAGCTATTCTTAATGCCAGAAAGGAAAAAGAAAGAGACACAGTATAGACCTACCAATTTTTATACTTAAACAACAGTTAAGTACGGGGAATGTTAATTATTAGTGATCACACTGAACGACTGGATACTAAGATGAAATACTAATACTAGTAGGCTATAATTTTTGGATAAATGTCAAAAGGCAGAGAAACAGTGCCTTACACAGGTTTGTGCATCACATGCTGGTGCTCCAATTGGCAGTGTGGGTAAGTCAAGGCACTGTGGTATATGAATAAATTTACATCTCTTAAAAAATATATATCAGCATGCTCAAAAGCAGAAACAAACAAGGTGACCCGATCCACTTTAAAAAAAAAAAAGAACAAAAAAGCGCTTTAGCTCAGTATACAGAGTTCAAAGAAAAGGGCATGCTATGCCATGGGACTATGGGACAGAAACAAAGCGGGGTAAGACAGTCATCAAGGGCATATGAGCATGTCTACAGCAGGGACAAGCCCGAGCAGGGACCGGGAGGGAGAATGGCAGTGAGCAGGTCAGCCAGCATTAGCTGAGTCAGGCGGTATCTTTGCTTGAGAATTTCGATTCTAGAATGTGATAATTCTCCCTATTTAAAACGCCTGTGAAGTAGGGTATGGAGCCACACACCTGTAATCTCAGCACTTAGAAGGCGGAGGCATCCAGAGTGACCATATACTGGAGGCAAGCCTGGGCTACATAGTGCATTGGAGGCAAGCCTGGGCTACATAGTGCATTTCAGGCTGCTGGGATTGAGGCTTTGTCTCAAAACAACTTGGGCATGGTGGGTCACACCTTTAATGGCAGTGTCTGGGAGGCAGCGGCAGGTGGAACTTTGTGAGTTTGAGGCCAGCCTGATCTACAGAGTGAAATCTAGGACAGCCAGGGCAGGGCTATACAGAGAGACTCTGTCTCACAAAACAAAACACCCTCCACCCAAACAAACAAACATCAAAAGAAGAAACAAATAGTATACAAACTCATTAAATACTAGGTAAGTTTGTTTTAACTATCATTTTTTTGTTGTTGTTCTGGGATTGAACTCGAGGCCTTATGTACCTCAAGCATGGTATCTATCCTCAGCTTCCAAGGATAAGTTTAATACTGAGACTGGACTTGAAAATGATATAATCGTGCCAATTTGTCCCCATGGAGACAAAGTAACTTACTCTACTTATCAAATCCCCTTATCAGGTAACTCGGCCTCTGCAGGGAAAACCACCCATGCCCCACAGCATTGGGTCAGAGCAGGTCTGGTTCCTGAGAAATTAATACACTGTCCAATAATTTATTGTGGGACTTTATAGATGTTTGAATAGGAGTTAAAGAATCCTTCTAGAAACGAAGAGGCTACTAGTCAAAGCAAAGTAGATGGAGATACAAGATTAAATTTGGGAGGAAAAAAAATTGAATTTTTATTTGATGTTAAAAATATTAACAATGTGATTCAGTGTAGAAAATATCTGTACTATCAAGAGGACATTGTGTGTGGATGCCTTTCAGGCACCCCCCCATGTAAGCATTGTTTGATATTGAAAATTTGATTATTCATCACCCCTAATATCACAATGCCCAGTTAGTAGGGCAACCTAAAAAGAGCTGAGTTCAATCCCTCTAAATCTCTTAAGATTAAAAAGATGGCCTTTAGCCTGGTCTCCAGAGTTAGTTCCAGGACAGCCAGGGCTATACAGAGAAACCCTGTCTCGAAAAAAAAAAAAAAAAAAAAAAACCCAATAAAATAAAATAAAAGATGGCCTTTTTCTGGAAGCCTGTTAGGTAGCATCAATGGTGTTTGTGTTTTACCCTGACACTCATCTTCAGAGGATAATCTCAGGCAGAAAAAGATCTAAAAGATGTTAGTCACTGCCAGGTCTGTAAGACAGCATATGCCTCTGCCGAGCTTGGGAACGGAGTGTGGGCACTGGGAAGTCTATGAGTTAGAAAACACTACGTGATACATTGGTCTGTGACGCCTCCACAAAGGCTATCTATCTATCTATCTATCTATCCACCTATCTACCCATCTATCTATCTATCTATCCACCTATTTAACCATCTAATGTGCAGTGGTGTTTTGCCTGTGCGCATATCTGTGTGAAGTTGTCAAATCACTTGGAGCTGGATTGCAGACAGTTGTGAGCTGCCATGTGGGTGCTGGGATTTGAACTCAGGACCTCTGGAAGAGCAGCCAGTGCTCTTAACCTCTGAGACACCTCTCCAGACCCCAAAAGCTTTTTTTTCTGAAACCTAGAATAATGTAATTTGCCGTTGATAAAAACCACATCCAATTCAACCATCAAACTGGTTAATGTTTAAGATAACTTCTCAGATGTCCAGAATATAACGGAAAGGCATTTAAAATTAGCCAAGTGTGATAACACCTGTTATCCCAGCAATGGCGAAGGGGAAGGAGGAAGAGCATCAGGAAAGAAACCCTGTCTCAATAAAGACAAAACTAAGGAATTAAAAATTTAACAGTTATATGTTTCTATATGGGCTGAATGAATTTACCAAACGAAACAAACCCATAGAATAAGGAGATGACGCGGTTTCAAGGCATGATCTTGACATGTCGGAATATGACGGACAACAAAACAGACAGCATCGGTAAAAATGTAAATGTACAGTTGTAAAATAAGTAAACAATTTTCAAGTGTGCAAAACTAGCCAGGAAAGTGCTACACACGGACACCTGGTTTTCAAATAATCTGTTTTTAAAACTTTTGAGCTCACAGTAGAAAGCGTCTAAGGCTTAAGGAAAGGACACAGCTCTCCTGCTATGGTAAGGATGCTGGCTCCTCAGGGGCTGTCACCACTCTCCTGTGAAAGATGCATGCGGCAAGATGACGTAAACAGACCGCAACACTAGAACGGCAGGTGTGTCCAGAAGCAGAGACTTTTGAAGTCTACCCTGGGTCTAAGCTTTATCCTTAGATCCTAGGCGCTCAGTGTTGCTGCTGACATCAGGAACGTGATTCTCTGTCACTTTTGTTACCTACACGTACATTACAAACCTTATATAGCTACGATTAGCAGTTAAAAAATCTAAAAGTAATTGTTAAGGCAACACAGACCATTTAAAGTCATTACATAAGTCCCGTCCCTGCCACAATCTCAAGATTTAAAGTGTTAAGTCCTGAATGCATCAGGTTAGAAAATGAAGTTGATTTGTTAGTGTTTATTCGTCTTGGGAAGGGCGAGGCGTAGACACTAAAAATACACCTGTGGTCTCTTCTTCACTTTGTATTTTAGTGAGCCATACCGTACCTGAAGAAAGAAAAGTGTTAGTGTTAACAATAGGGAAGCCAAAATGACTATGTACGGAAAAGCTGTTAAGGATTTGTTATTCTGTATACTGGCTAAAACTGCCTAAGCCAAACTGAAACAAACAAAACTAAACCGACTGACTACTTTTTAGAATTAGGAAAGTTTTAATATTTTGTCGCCATAGTAACGGTTTTACTCATCTGACATAAAGAATCAGCTTTGTCAGCTGCTTGGGAGGCCCAAGACAAATGACTGTAAGTTCAAGATCTACCTGGGCCTGGGCCTGGGCCACAGAATGACTTACTGAGTTCTTACCTCAAAATAAAATGTGCTGCTAATGTAGCTCGGAAGTATCGTTCTTACAAAGCCTGCATGGGGTCTTGGTTCAATTGCTAATAGAGCATCCAAGTCAATTATCTAACTAACCAATTAACCAACCAACCAACCAACCAACCCACCAACCAACCAGTCAGCCAATCAGCCAGTCATCAAAGTAACTCCTTGGCAAGCAACCTCCTTGCTAAGAACTCCCACAGACATGTAGCTTGTGATGTGCTGGGTGTATGTAGCACATGACATTAGCAATCACAGATAAAGACACCAACTTAATACTTATGTTTTGCTGAGGACTAAGTCAGTCAATGAGCCTGGTTCCTCCTTCATTTTCTTAGCCCAACGACACCATGTGATTACAGGTAAATGGCTACTATTTTAATCACCACGGAGGGCTTGTTGAAAGCAAAGCTACAATAACTGTGGGGTTTGCCCTGTGGGAATGTCACTTTTTCTACGTAGAGCACAAGATAAAAAAAAAAGTTTCCTATTTCAAAATTTCCAGGAAAAAAAAAATGTCCTTAGAGATCCCTAACACACCTGCTTTTAATAAAGAATTTTAACTATAATGCTATACTCTCATATGAATCCTTCGTCTGCTGATCACTTCACAGCTGCGATGACAAAGTAGAAGGAAATCCCTCCTCGCACACATCGTTAGAAAAAGCATTACCCAGCGCACACTGACCTCTTTGCGGCCTTTGATGGTCTTGACAGATTTCATGCTCTGGGATCTCCTCAGCGCCTTGTGAGTCACCATCTCGTCATCGGAGAATGGCCCCTCGGCTTCTTCGTCGGTTGGCTCACTGCCATCTTTCAGTGGAATTCCATAGGCTAAACAAATGGACAGGACCAGCGTTTTAGTCAGAGGACACCAGCGAACCTGCCTCTTCTTCTGCCGGGCACTGAGGGTCTATCTGGGGGTCTCTCCTCCTGCTTGTCTGGAAAGTCTTCCTGGCCATTCCCGGTGAACTTTTGCTTTGTGCACTATTCTAGATAAAGATCAAAAGACTCATTTCCTCCATGAACTTCTCCCTGATTGGTTTTACTCATTGCTTAATCCGTTTTGGAGCTGGGTCTCATTCTGTAGCCCAGGCTGGGCTGTAATACCATGCCCAGCAGCCTGTTCCCATTTCACTATGAATATATATTTTTTTATTATTTAAAAAATAAGCCAGAGGGCTGGGGATAAGAGTGGGTAAGAGCTCTTATTACAAGCAAGAGGAGCTTGGTTCAGATCCTAGCATTCAAGTAAAAGTCTGGGCAGGGTCCCCTGGATGGCTGCAACTTCAATGCTGTGTGTGTATGTGTGGGAGGCATGCACAGAGACAAGAGGCATGTCTGGGGGGTTCCAGGTTGTCAGACTAGCAGAAATACGTGAAGCCTGGGTTGAGGGAGAGACCCTGCCTCAAAGGAAAACAGCAGTAGAGAGCCATAGAGGAGCACACAGCCCACAGTGGGGTATGAGAGCCATAGCCCATACATAGTTGGGTGTGATAGCCCACAGTCGGGTGAGATGCACACCTGTGGCATCGAGGACTCAGGAAGCAGAGAATGACTGATGTGTGTTTAAGGCTAGCCTGAGCTTCAAGGTCAAACTCTGGATCAAAACAACAAAACCAGGCCTGCCAAGGTGACTCAACCTGAGATTGAGATGGCACGGGAAAAGGTGGCAGGAGAGGATGACTCCAAAGTTGTTCTTTGACCTCTAAATGCACAAACATAAAATAATAATATATAAGATTTAAAAAGCCAAACCGAGCCACGTGTGGTGATGGTGCACGCATTCTCGTCCCAGCTTGGGGAGGCAGAGGCAGGGGATCTCTGAGTTCGAGGCTAGCCTGGGCCTATGTAGCGAGTTCCTTGACAGCGAGTTCCTGGACAGCCAGGACTACATAGTAAAGCCTTGTCTTGGAAAAAAAAAAAGAAAACAATATGCTAAACTGAAAACAACAACAATCAAGAACAAAGCCAAACAACACACAGACACAGAAACACACACACACACAGATACATACAGACATACACACAGAGACACACATACACAGACACACGCAGATACACACACAGAGACACACCATACACATACAGACACACACAGAGACACACATACACAGAGAGAACACACACAGAGGACACAGACACACACACACAGACAGATACACACATCGAAAGCTAAACCAAACAACAATAACATTGAATCTCCTAAAAATTCCCAAACAATGTGGCTAATACCCACAACTTGTTAAAAATTGAAAACAATAACAAGTAAACAACAACAACAGCAACAAAACCCAGAGAAAAGGATTAGATTAGCTATTAGAGTTGTAAGCAACCCCCATGGGATGTTTTAGGCTGCCATTTGTGCCTTTGACTTTAATTAAGACCAAAGCCCCTCCCCCACTCATCCCATTGTGGGTCAACTTGGAATGACAGGGGAACCCAAGAAAGACCCAGAGGGGCTAAAGTTGGGAAAGTGAGTTCACTGGGGCACTTACAGTGCTGATGAGGCCTGGGAGGTTTCAGTTGGAAGAAACCACAAGCCATAAGACAGATCTTAGAGGAGACACCCAGCACCAAGGTCAGCCAGGGACCACAGGGCCAGCTGAGGGGCTATTATGTGGACCCTTAATTACTTATGTCTGACCGCTATGCAAGCATCCAGGAGGGCTGGCTACTGTAAGAGGTCTAGATGTACTCCAGGCTGGGAGTCAGGAGCAGGAGGACCCCACTGCTGAAGGTGAGGGCTGCAGACACTAGATAGTCCTGTTGGGATAACTAGTCAGTACCCTGACCCTTGCTGGGCTCCACCCTGGAGCTTGTGACTCACGGGCCCTGGGGTGGGGCCTAGATGTGCATCTCTAATAAGCCATGGGGGACTATTAGGGCTGAAACCAAAACCAGAGGCTGAGGGGGAAGGGGGAAGCCAGACAAGGGCCAGTCTGAGGCCGCAGAGACTGGTGTAGTTACATGGCCTGCCTCCGGAGGTTTTTAAATCCCTTTCTAATAAAGATAAGGAACAGAAGATAAGGGCCCAGGAGGAAGCAGGGATGGATTTTTCTGTCAAGAAAATGACATGGGGTAAATGTCACTAGTCAGCTTTCCCGGGACACAAATAATCTGAGACTTACAATCCAAACGGTGAACAGTTGCTAATATGCTTTTTACTCTCATAGTAACATAAATGACTTTAATTGTATATCAGGCAAGTACAATTTTAGGCCTGCCAAGCATCTAGGCTAGAAGTCAGGAAGGATTTGGAAGCAGGACCAGGCATTATATTGGCTGGAATCCCTTGTTTTCCTCCAGCAGTTAAGACAGTGCATCCCAGGGAGAAGCAAGCCTGAATGTGGAGGGCATCAGAGGCGAATGGGAGGAAGTCAGGGGAGCCAAGGAGATGGTAAGATGAAGCCATATTCTCTATGAGAAGAATCAGCATGTATGTGAATGGGTTTATTTTATTTTAAAGAGATTACTATTATTACTACTTTATTCATTTATTGGTTTTTCAAGACAGAGTTTCTCTGGGTAGCCCTGGCTGTCCTGGAACTCGCTCTGTAGACATCTGCCTGTCCCTGCCTCCCAAGCGATGTGACTAAAGGCATGAACTGCCCACCACCACCAGGCTTTTAAAGATTAATTTAAATTTATGTTATGTGTGTGTGTGTGTCTGTGTTGGCATGTGCATGTAAGTGCAGGTGCTCGCAGAGGCCAGAGGAGGGCGCCAGATCCCCTGGAGCAGGAGTTACAGAAGGCCATGAGTTGAGCAACCTGTGTGTTGGGAAATAAACTGGGGCCCTCAGGGAGAGCAGTATTTGCTCTTAACCATGAACTTACCATTCCGGTACTATCTGTCCCCTCTTTAAAAAAAAAAGTTACATTTCTCTAAGGGTGTACATGCATGGTCATGCCTGGCCACGGGGGATCTTCAAAGCACACTGCAAGAGGAAGTTCTTCCTTTCTACAATGTAACTAAGTCTTCCTGCTTGGTGCCAAGGTCTCTGCTCCTTGTTGACAGTCCCCAGACAACTCTATGTCTCAGAAAGCAGACTTTTATATAGTTTTAATTCTTTCTTTCTTTCTTCCCCCCCCCCCCCCCCCCCCCCCCCCCCAGACAAGGTTTCTCTGTATATCCCTGGCTGTCCTGGAACTCACTCTGTAGACCAGGCTGGCCTTGAACTCAGAAATCCGCCTGCCTCTGCCTCCCGAGTGCTGGGATTAAAGGCGTGCGCCACCACGCCCAGCTTGCTTTCTTTCCTTTTCCTTCCTTTCTTTCTTTCTTTCTTTCTTTCTTTCTTTCTTTCTTTCTTTCTTTCTTTCTTTCTTTCTTTCTTTCTTTCTTTCTTCCTTCCTTCCTTCCTTCCTTCCTTCCTTCCTTCCTTTCTTTCTTTTGGTTTTTCGAGACAGGGTTTCTCTGTATAGCCCTGGCTGTCCTGGAACTCACTTAGTAGACCAGGCTGGCCTCGAACTCAGAAATCTGCCTGTTTCTGCCTCTCAAGTGCTGGGATTAAAGGCATGCGCCACCACCACAAGGCTAATTTTCTCGTTTTTTTAACTGCCAAGTATTTATTTAAAAATTCTTCTTTTTGGGGGGTGGGGGGCTTTTTTCGAGACAGGGTTTCTCTGTGTAGCCCTGGCTGTCCTGGAACTCACTTTGTAGTCCAGGCTGGCCTCAAACTCAGAAATCCACCTGCCTCTGCCTCCCAAGTGCTGGGATTAAAGGCGTGTGCCACCACGTCCGGCCTAAAAATTATTCTTGTATAATGAAAAAAAAAAAAATGAGAAAAAAATTGAGGTTGCCATTTCTAGAGAGTTTTCCATTGAATTATTTAGTTTTTCAAAACAAGAGTATTGTGTTATTTCCGATTGAATAACAAATAAAAACTAAACAGACAATAATGCCACGCCCAACCAAACAACAGAATACACACACACACACACACACACACACACACACACACACAAACAAAACAAAACACCTTAATCCTTACCACTGTCCACTGTGCCTCTACAACACAAGCTCAAAACAGGCACTGATTTATAGTGTTTGATTATTTTCCCCCCTCAGGACCTAACATTATTAGTTTTATTGGTTAATAAGTTGCCATTTTGCTTACTAGTTCTTGTAGGCACTTGGCTGTTGTTATTACAAAGGAGAGGAACAGTCCTGTCATATACAGCTCCAAACGCTTGTCTGGCAGACTGTCATCTGAAATGGCTCGTTCATTTTAAACCCATACAAAGCCCAAGAGACTGGTCCATGACTTCCTCCCTCCCCTCGACTCCCCAGGCTTTTGTAGCTGCCTCCACAAATCACCACCAATAATGTGGTGAAGGCATACAGCGGGAACTCTGCCAGCGTCCTGTTGGACACTGGCTGTGGGAACCGCAGCTGCCAGGTGACTCCAGCTCGCCTCTGAGTCTGAGGGCCATACAGAGCTGACACACAGGCTTGTCTGAGAGGCCTCCTTGCTTTAGACACCTGCTGCTCCGGTTTTCCAAGCCCTGACACGTGTGGGCTCTTCTGTGGGGGTGTGGCCCCAGCCCCAGCTGCTGTCTGAGCACAGCTGCATGAGACCCTAAACAGAACTACTTTGCAGAGCCCAGTTACCCTACATTCTGAGCCAAAAGGAGACTCTAGATTGTTCTAGGCAACTGCTTGGGGGCATTTTGTTACATTGTAACATATTAGGACTCTTGATTAAGAATGTTCTGGGAGGATAAGAATTATTATTAATTTACTATTTTGATTTGGAATATCCTTGGAGCCAAAAATTGTCTTCTGTGTATTTCTTGCCTAAATAGACTGTTGAAAATCTGAACCCCTTCTGTGCAATTTGTTTTTTGAATGCCTATATATCTATGTATCTGTGTATGTATGTATGTATGTATGTATGTACCTATCTACCTATCTATTTATCTATCTATCCATAACCTAACTACCTATTTCCTTCCTGCCTGCCCCTTCTTTTTTCATTTTTCTTTTTGAAAGAATCTCAGTATGTAGCCCTGGCTGTCCTGGAACTCTCTATATAGACCAGGTTGGCCTCAAACCCAAAGCTCTACCTGCCTCTGCCCAGATAAAAGGATAGAGCTTGGGTCTTTCTATATGCTAGGTGAGCACTCTACCAACTGAGCCACAGCCCAGCCTTAGGTCTTCATTCTTAAAAGCATTATTTTTATCAATGGTTGGTTTGAATATAACTTTTCAGACAGTGGCCACTACTTTAAGCATTATTCATTCTTGGAAAAAAGTGAAAGATTTACTTTTATATTTTTGATTACATGTATGTATGTATGGGCATCTGTGTATCGGTATGTGCAAGTAGTTCAGGTGCCCATTGAGGCCAGAGGTGTTGGATCCCCCTGGAGTTGGAGCTAAGGCTGCTGGGAATAAAGTTGGGTTCTTTTCCAGAGCAGTGGGCACTCTTTTTTTTTTTTTTTTTTAAGATTTATTTATTTATTACATGTAAGTAAGTACACTATAGCTGTCTTCAGACACTCCAGAAGAGGGCGCCAGATCTCGTTACGGATGGTTGTGAACCATCATGTGGATGCTGGGATTTGAACTTATCACCTTCGGAAGAGCAGTCGGGTGCTCTTACCCGCTGAGCCATCTCACCAGCCCCCAGTGGGCAATCTTAGTGAGCCGTCTCTCCATCCTCAGCCTTCACTTGTTGAAGAGGAGCTTTTACTAGGTGTGGAAGCTAACATCTGGGAATCTGAAGCAGGAGGACTGCCAAGAGCTCAAGGCCAGCCTGGGCTACATTATAAAACTTGGTCTTTTAAAAAGAGAGGAAGGGCCGGGAGTGGTGGCGCACACCTTTAATCCCAGCACTCGGGAGGCAGAGGCAGGCGGATTTCTGAGTTCGAGGCCAGCCTGGTCTACAAAGTGAGTTCCAGGACAGCCAGGGATATACAGAGAAACCCTGTCTGGGAGGGGGGGGGAAAGGAAGACACAGGGAGGGGCTACTGCTTTATTTTTAAAATTAGCCTGAGTTATAAATGATGATCTTTCAGTCTCCCTCTAAGGAGAACTTATGTTTTTGAAAGGATGATTAACACTGTAATAAAAAGTCTTCAGGGCTGGTGAGATGGCTCAGCGGGTAAGAGCACCCGACTGCTCTTCCGAAGGTGATCAGTTCAAATCCCAGCATCCACATGGTGGCTCACAACCATCTGTAACGAGATCTGGCGCCCTCTTCTGGAGTGTCTGAAGACAGCTACAGTGTACTTACATATAATAAATAAAATAAATCTTAAAAAAAAAAAAAAGTCTTCAGCATCTTAGTCTTCAGTGTAGACACAAATGAAGACTGCCAAAGAGACGATACAGGATGAAGGGACTCTGCTTGTTTATGTGCGATGCTTCCAAGGTCACAGCAGTTGATTAAGAGCACAAAACACAGTAACTACACCACGCGCATCGTTTCTACAGAAGAGGCTTACACGCTAGCTCTTGAAGTCTTAAGCGTGTCATCTGCTTAAGACTTCTTTCTCTCTGACCTGAGGATGTCAGCCCACAATCTGAACAGAGAGAGTGCTGATGACCAGTCAGAACTAAAGCCGGGATGAGCTGGGGACCATATGCACAGCTCCTAAAACCTCAAAGATGCGTAAGAGGCTCTGCTCTCAGCTGCACAGTTTTTGTGGGCAGCCACAGGCAAGTAAGTAGCCGTCTGACTTAAGAGAAAATTGAAGAGGAGGGGGCTACAGGTAAAACCGAAGCTCAAAGGCATCCGCTTGGGCTGGGGAGAGTTTGGCTGGTAGAGTGCCCGTCTAGCAGCCGCAGAACTCTGGATCCCATCCCTACCCTTGCACTGTGCCAAGTGTGGTGCTGCACACTGGAGCTTAAGACCTAGGAGGTCGGAGCAAGACTACAGTCACCCTTGGCCAGCATGGGCTATGACAGCCTGTCTGCAGAGCACACAGACAACACACCAAATAATAAACCCCAAAGCATATGCTTAAAATAGGTCGATTTTGCTAGGTGTGGTAGCTCACACCTGCAGTCCTAGCACTAGGGAGATAGAGGCAGGAGGATTAAGTAATTGAAGATAAGCCAGGCAGTGGAATTCACGGTTATATGCTCACGTTTCCATTATGGAAGCTTTGTTGCTTTCGTGTGTGTGTGTGTGTGTGTGTGTGTGTGTGTGTGTGTGTGTGTGTGTGTGTGGTGTGTATGTGTGTGAATGGTTGATGGTGTATGTGGAGGCCAGAAGACTGACTTTCCCTCTTCCTCTGGACTCATTATCACTGGTAGTGTGCGGGGGAGGGGACAGTGGTGGTGCACATCTTTAATCACAGCCCTTGGGGAAGCAGAGGAAGGTGGGTGGATCTTTGTGAGTTCGAGGCCAGTCTGGTCTACAGAGTGAGTTCTAGGGCAGCCAGGGCTACTACGCAGAGAAACCCTGCTTTGAAAAACCAAAAAACCAAAGAAGTTGAAAACAGCTGCACCTACACAGCAAGCCTGAGACCAGCACGGGTGACTTGATCCTCTGTGTCAACAATGGTGGATAATAAAGCAACGCCAGTTCTGTGTCCAGCACCCTGTACTCTTTGGCGTTCATCCTGACCCTTAGCCCATTTATGAAAGGCTCCCTTGCACCATGACAGACAGGCATACCTGGTGACTCTGTGGCTTGTTTGCCTTTCCTCTTTGCTTCTGGCAAAGTCTGGTAGGGTCTGTGTCCCACGGGCTCATCCCCTTGGATAGCTGTCAGATCATGCATGCTGAAACTTCGCAGACGCTCCGTTATTGCTCCTTGGCTCTATTCAACAGAGATGTGATAAGGTCTGAGAAAAAGATACTTTCAGACACTTAGCATGCTTACATTTATCCTACACGTTCTCTGCTGTGAAACACAGTAACATTTTGCTAAGTAAATAACATCCCTGAAGTCTTCTATCACAAATACCACTCATTGTTTATATTTTTTCAATACCACAAATTGTTTATATTTTCTTTATAACATAGCTAATATATATATATATATATATATATGCTAATTCATTTAGCTTTTTCATGCATTTCATAGTATGCCATTACATTAGTACATTTTATCCTATCCTAAGCATTTTAGCATTGCTAAACGTTAAGTTTTTTTTTTTTAAGTATAATGAGATTAACTTTGGAGAAAAATAGCATCTGTAATTCTGAGTTGTAGTTCAGCATTCTGGGTTAGTAAGAGTAAAAGGAAAGACACTAATTTGGACAAGGCTATGTCAGGAACAGTAGTAGCTCTAACTAGAACCAGGTAGAGAAAGTTAGGAGGCAAAGATTTTTGCATATGCAGCCATCTTTAGACAATGAGTAATCTAGCTCATCATTCATTATGGTATATTTCATTTTGTCTTTACACAAGGTTTATTTATTTTTATTTTATGTGCCTCCGAGTATGTATGCACACTATAGGGTGTGGTTCCCTTAGAGTCCAGAAGAGGCTATTTGATTGCCTGGACCTGGAGGTACAGTCATCAATGATGCACCACGTGGGTGTGGGGAAGTGAACCTGGACCTCTGGAAGAGCAGTTAATGCTCTTAACCACTGAGCTGGCTCTCCAGCTCCTATTTCCGTCTTACCAATATGACCGGTACAGGCAAACATTTAAATGTAAATTAACTAAAATGAAATCAAATGAAGGGGCTGGAGAGATGGCTCAGTGGTTAGGAGTACTGACTGCTCTTCCAGAGGTCCTGAGTTCAATTCCCAGCAACCACATGGTAGCTCACAACTATCTGTAATGGGATCCGATGCCCTCTTCTGGTGTGTCTGAAGGTAGCAACAGTGTGCTCATATACATAAAATAAATAAAATCTTAAAAAGAAAAGAAACCAAATGAAAACTCAAGTTCTTCCCTTGCACTGACCACACACACCAGAGATGTTAGCAACTGTCTGTGACTGCAGCGCTAACAGTACGGCCATCACAGTGAGCATCCCAGCATGGCCATGGCAGAGAGCATCCCCATCACACACACAGCACTCAACAGTTCCCATCACCGTATTGCTTTCATGGGGACATTTCTTTGAACCTTTAAGACATACCTCCCTAAAGTACAAAGCTCTGTATAAAAAAAAAAAAAAAACCCACCCTAATTTTACCCACTTTAAATCTGCATAGCATACGGATGATTCATTGTTTTATTTATAGCTAGACTAAAAATACTCGTCTCAAGGCTCTAACTCTGATTATGTCTTCTCACGCATGTGAATGTGTGATTGCCTCTACTTATAACGTTGCCATGGAAACTTGTCCACCACAGTTCATCTCTAAACTCCCAAGTTAAAGGTGTTACAAACATTTGGGTGTTTCTTTCCACTTGTATTTAACCCTGAAGAAACAGCTCTTCAATTCCCACGACGTCGTGACTCAGTATGGCTGGTTACCGATAACCCACTATGTCAAACCACATGCCACTCCTACTCCCCAGGTAAGCTCTGTATTCCTACCACATATTCTGAGTTGCAAGAAGAATGTGTAAAGTTGGAGCTGGAGAGGAAGCTCAGTGGCTAAGAGTACTCATTGCTTTTGTAGAGGACCCAGGTTCAATTCCCAGCACCCACATAGAAGATCATCTGTAACTCCAATTCCAGGGGATCTGATACTCTCTTCTGACCTCCTTGGGCAGCAACTAACATTCATGTGGTACACATACATACATAAAGGTAAAACACTCTTATACAAAATAAATAAAATTATCTTTAAAAAAGAGAGAATCTTTAAAGTCAACTTCTTCAAGAAAATAAGTGGATTTTACACATTTAAAAATTAGTTTTTGGGGCTGGTGAGATGGCTCAGCGGGTAAGAACACCCGATTGCTCTTCCGAAGGTGATAAGTTCAAATCCCAGCAACCACATGGTGGCTCACAACCATCCGTAACGAGATCTGGCTCCCTCTTCTGGAGTGTCTGAGGACAGCTACAGTGTACTTACATATAATAAAATAAAACAAATCTTTAAAAAAAAAAATTAGTTTTTGGAGTCAGCTATGGTGGCCCATGCCCTTAATCCTAGCATGTGGGAGGCAGAGGCAGGCGGATCTCTGAGTTCAAGGTCAGCCTGGTCTACATAGAGAGTTCCAGGCCAGCCAGGGCTACATAACAAGACCCTGTCTCAAATAAACAAATACATAAAAAAATCCTTTTTGGGCTGATGAGATTCTTCAGTGGGTAAAGGTCCTTTCCAAGCAAGCCTGGGAACTTGAGTTTGATCCCCAGAACCCACCATGTAAGAAGGGAAGGAGAGAATCCACTCCACAGTCGTCCTCTGACACATGTCACCCCTCTATCATGCATACGCAATTAATACCTTTGAAACAATTCTTGAGAAATTCAGCTTCACAAATTTGTTTTCTCTTGACCATATAGCATTCACTTCTAAGGAAGGTGGGGGCAAGACACTTCGGAGACATAGGGCAAGGAAGTGCCTGTGCCCGTCTCAAAGATGTCTTCCTTCCTCAGCGCTGTCATTCTCTGTGCCTTTCTCTTCCCGTGAATCCTCTCTCAATAATTCATGGCTTTTATCCATCCCGTACTTTACCACAAATGACATGGAAGTTCAGAGTTATCAATTGAGTCCGAGGTTTCTTCAAAGGCCTATGTCCCCAGCCTGTACAGCTATTGGCAGGCCCTCAAGACTTGGTGACCAATGAAAGATGATTTGGTGTGCCCGTGAAGGGGATTAGATGTGCCCATAAGGTAACAAAGGCTGGGAGTACCATTCCTAAGATTTACTTGTTTCTCTTATGCGTATGGGTGTTTTACTGAATGTGTGTCTGCGTACCGTGTGGAGGCCATGCCTGTGGAGGCCAGAAGGTGTATCAAAGCCTCTGGGATGGGAATTATAAGTGGTTGGGAGCCACCCAGGTAGGTGCTGGGAAGAATAGAGCCGCCGGCGCTCCTTAATACCTCAGCCACCTCTCCAGTCCCCTGAGTACAATTTCTAGGACTGCTTTTAATGAGCTAAAGTGGCCCTGAGTATTGACTGGATTAGTAATTGTCCCGTTGCCAGCCGTGGTGCTTTGGACTGGGCCTCTCAGTAGCCAACACCTACCTCACAAATGAACTAGAGTACAGTTGTAGGATGTGTTTGCTACCAGAGCAAGATGTTAAGAAACCAGAAGATGGGGCAAGGCTTAGGTTTCTGCTCAACTGGTGCATCTAGAAAGGTCTTAGGTCGAGCAGGTCATTAACATGCAAACTAAGTACTTATTCAATTTTCTCCCACACCCTGAGACACAAGCGAGAGTTATCTGGGAAGAGGAACCTCGGTTGAGGAAACGGCTCCTCAACTCTGTAGTGCATTTTCTTGATTAAAGATTGACATGGGAAGGACCGGCCCACTGTGGTGGGTGTGGCGAGAGACAGCAGGCTGAGGCAACAATGGGAAGCAAGTCATAGGCAGCGCCCCTTGATGGTCCCTGCTTCAGTTCCTTCCTCAATTCCTGGCTGACTTCCCTTAGCAATGGACTCTGAAATAATCCTCCCCTCCCCCAAGTCGCTGCTGCTCAGGCTCTTTATCACAACAGGAACTTATCAGTTGTGATTGCTAAAGAGTTCTTCATAGACAGCAGGGTTTCAGTGTAAACCCTGGAGTCTCCCAGGCATCTCAATGGAGCACCATTCACCTACTAGGAGGTTGTAGCCTCAGGTAAGCAGGCCCAACTCTGGGATCTGGGGACTCACCTAAGGCCTGGATTGTAATCTAGCTTTTGAGTTACAGACCCTCCTATTATCAGTACCTAGAGTTTATCAACACCATCTAGGTTTCCAGGAAGTTAAATTACTGTACAGAAAAGGCAGAAAATGGGGCTAAGGGCGTAGCTCAGTTGGTCAGAGTGCTGGCAGCTCTGCATGAGCAGGCAGAAAGCCCTGGGCTCTGTTCCCAACACTGAATAAACAGGGCCTGGTAGTGTGTGCCTGCAGTCCCAGCAGTCAGGAGTTTACAGCCATCCTCAGCTATGAAGTGATTCCGAGGCCAGCCTGGGACTAGTCTTTGGGGAAAAAGAGGATGGTGGAGAAAAAGAAAAGAAAAAAGGAGGTATAAAATGTTGGTTGGTTTTAGGCCATCAGAAAGTCCAACAGTTTTTATTACATGGGAAAGTTGGATTTCCCACTGTATAGACCAAACCACAGGTAAATGAGAACAGAAGAAAAAAAAAAGTAGCACTGTGAAGTTGAAAAGCATTCAATGGATCGTAATTATTCAATGTAACTGTTTCAGAGGAGAGGTGTCATTGCAAAATAATCACCTCCAAAGGCTGAGTTGTTCCCTCCAGTGTCATAACGACAACACAAAGGTCCACTAGTGCAGGAGTTATGCTTGCCACCGGATGTGTAGTGGCTATACCTTCCCTGCCCCAGAAATCCAATCACACCCATGAAGTAGTTGCAAGCCCGCAGTACGTGGGGAAATATGCAAAAATGAAGACAGCATAATGTTTATGCTAATTAACTAAATACTTTAGTTCTTATTCATGCCAGAATTATAGGTATAGGTAAGTATGTTAACTCACACCAGTAATCCCAGCACTCAGGGAGCCGAGGCAGGATGGTCCTGAGTTCTAGGTTAGCCACACAGTGAGTTAGACTCTATTCTATTGTCTATGCTTTTCCATTCCTTGTGATAAGTATTCAGCTCTATTTCTCATTATCTGTGATGTGTGTTACATTCAATGGCTGCAGAATTTAGTTCTCAATATTGGGGAAACCTCCCCTCTAGACAATCAATAATTAAAGTGATGAAATCTAGGAACAGGCCCAAGTGTATTCACATTTGGTTCTGAAGAGGAGGGTGATATATATTTATTGACGAATAGTCACTCTATAAAGACAAAATTCTTATAGACATGTGTATGTTTTTTTTTTGTATGTTTTTTAATTAATTCTTTTTCTGGAACCATCATCACACCTTTGAAGCAGGATCTGTCAGCCCGTTTGAGCTGGAAAGTCTCTGTAGTGTTTCTGCCCCATAGGACAGCAAGCTGCATCCCTGGCCTCTGCTATAGAGGTCCCAGGAGTACATCCTTGTCATTTGTGTTGGCGGAGAATGTTCCGTGGTGGAGTTGGTGGGGCCACACACTATGTCCAGTTGAGAGCTACCATTCTGGAAATGTAGCATGTTTTAGAGATAAGATGTTAACTCCAGCCAGGCAGTGGTGACACACGCCTTTAATCCCAGCACTAGGGAGGCAGAGGCAGGCAGATTTCTGAGTTTGAGGCCAGCCTGGTCTACAGAGTGAGTTCCAGGACAGCCAGAGCTACACAGAGAAACCCTGTCTCGAAAAAAAAAAAAAAAAAAAAAAAAAGATGTCAACCCCTTTACAGATGAGAAGAATACTTAATCCTAACCAGTACAGATGATTGCATACATACAATCTTATGGCTGTTAAGTGGCAGAATCCAAACTTAAAAAAAAAAAAGTCAAGAACAACACTGAGTGTTCTAGAATGCAGTATGTGTTACACCAAACTGTTCTGTGGACTGTAGGAAAATAGGCTGAATCCCGCCACGCCCCCCACACCCTTGCAGAAAAGAGGATGAGGCGTGATGGCTGAAAAAAAAAATCTCAAAATCCTTTCACAAACAGAAAGTCATTAAAACAGATAGCAAGAGGCCAGGGATTCGAAGCCAATGGCGGTGGTTTAAGAAGCCAATTAGGCTTCAGCAATTTTACTGCAGAGCTCTAATTTATATACATAAAAACCGGGGTTGGTCTCTTAGAGAGGTGTAACGAGAAGAGCGAATCCTGAGCTGGCTACAGGGGGCCAACACTTCTGCTCTTCACCCGCCCTTGATTGCACGGGTGGACGGCGGTCAGCCACATCAATGCCCCCCTGCGTCTCCCACGTGTAGGCAGGGATGTTGAGCATGCTCAGCAGAATCCTTGAAGGTCCTTCATGTATTTGTGCTGCACTCAGCCAAAATAAACTTGTGCACCGACCTTGTGAACAGATGCCTGGTAATGAGGCCACGGGACTGAGCAACATTTCCAGAAAACCGCTTTACGGTGTAATAAATGCTCTGATTAGATTCCTGCTTTCATTCTTGACATGCTCAGGTGATTCAACCTGGGGATCCTAGGGAGGAAATTACTGTTCTTCAAATATCATACGAAGAGTGCAAGAGTTTTTACCCCTAAAAGATATTTCTAACAAACTACATGTTATTAAAAAAAAAAAAAAAAAAAAAAAGCACAAATTTTGCCATCGTTCTTCTCCCAGTTTCTCCTCAATCCTGACCTATTTCTTAGTTTGGTTCTAATTTATTTGAATTTGAAATAAGACTTTTGTAATATATATAAAGTCTCCACAGATGAAACTAATTTCAGTCACTTTAAAATAAGCACAGTATAACCTGAGGCCAGCAGAGCCAACTGTAGTACTCAACACTGTTACTGACATTTTTTTTTTTTTTTTTTGAGACAGGGTTTCTCTATAAAGCCTGGGCTGTCCTGGAACTCACTTTGTAGACCAGGCTGGCCTCAAACTCAGAAATCTGCCTGCCTCTGCCTCCCAGAGTGCTGGGATTAAAGGCGTGCGCCACCACACCCGGCTGTTACTGACAATTTTTAATAGACACAACAGAACCAACAATTAAATGGAGTGTCCAGAACTCCTGGAGTCATCATGAGCACATGACATCACCTCACCCTCAGATACTTTTTTTTTTCTTAAAGACCCAGATCATTACCAGCAGTAGGGACGTGAAGTTCAGTGGTGGGCTTGTTTCACAGCACTAACCCTGGTGGTTTTGGAGTCTCTGTTTCCTGCCTGGGAGGTGGAGAGAAGATTTTGAGTCGTTAACTCTAGAAGTGAAATCCATGAATGACAAAGGAGGAAGCAGGGGCTGGAGAGATGGCTCGGCAGTTAGGAGCACTGACTGCTCTTCCAGATGGTCCCAAGTTCAATTCCCAGCAACCACATGGTGGCCCGCAACCATCTGTAATGGGATCTGATGCTCTCTCCTGGTGTGTCTCAAGAGAGTTACAGTGTAATCATATGTAATAAATAAATAAATAAATAAATCTTAAAACAACAACAACAACAACAACAAAAAAGGAGGAAGCAGGTGCAGGACTATCTTTTGGGATATTTTTATAGAAAAGTCTCTTTGTGAGATATTATTACTTAATAATAGAGGGTCTCTAACAGACAAAAGACAGGATACATATTTCAGTTGGCAATCCAGAAACTGGATACAGTCAGGAAGTAAGTAGCCTGGGAGGCCACAGAGTCAAGCTGTCTGTCCTGCTGCTGCATCAGCTCCTGTCTTAGACTGGGCATTAAACAGAGAGATGTTGCGTGTGCTACATATGGGCGGGGGAATGGTAAAAACCAGTGAAAGCGAGCTATGAGATGAAATGAGGGGCTAAGAATGAAATAACACCACGGGGTTCCTGACGTCCCTCGAAGCAATGAAAGGATTAGTAAATACACGTCAAGATGGGGGTGAATGCCCTGCCAAGCAGTTACACTATATAATGTGTCTCAGGAGCTGGAGGGATGGCTCAGTGGTTAAGAACCCTTGCTGTTCCCATCGAAGACATGGGTTCGGTTCCCAGCACCCACATAGCAGTTCACAACAATCTCTAACTCTAGTTCCAGGGGTTCCAACATCTGCTTCTGTCCTCTGTGGGTACCAGGCACACACATGGTGCACCTACTCACAAAGGAGGCAAACTCACTAGAAAAGATTTCTAAGTGTCACGCTGAGAACTGCTGGGATTTCTTTCTGTATTTACTAAAACAATGGCCTCATATGTGTTCTCAAAGCACACTTAAAATTGACATTGAATTTGCAGTTTCCCACACAGGATCATGCTGAAGCTTTTAAATAAGACTCGTTCAGAGATGTCCTTGAGTGTAAATAAATATAATCACATGGCCTGCAAGGTCGAGCCATGCTAAGATTAAAGGGGAAGCGGCAAGCCATTTGCTATCACACCCCCGTAGAGAAACTCACTACTCTAAACCCGCTGACTGGTGTTACAAGGGTTCAAGCGCTCCCTTCTACCTCCCTGCTCCTCGGCACAGCAAGATCACAGTTGTTAGTTAAATCCTTTGCCTGTGTTCTTCTTACTGCTGAGCTGGGCCAGGTTCCATTACTGGACTTTGCTTCTAATATAATTTATGTTGCTTTGTCCCCACAGTGTTAATAATTGCCTTTTTGGTTTCCATTTGCGTTGTTGCCCTACTATGTGCATAGTCACCAATACATGCTCATGGTGCTCAGGGGGATGCACGGCTGAGCTGCACAGGCATGCGCCGTCTGAACCCCGTGAGTTCTTTGTGGGTCACCCCACACACATGGCTAGGATATGTATCACCCATGCGCAGCATCAAGCTTACTCTCTCCCCTATGCTTCGATTCTGTGCTTCTTCCAGAAGCATCTTTCTCGGCACTTTTGATCTACAGAATCCATTTCCAACTGTCAACACTTGGATTTGATGCAGTGTCCTTTTGGGGAATTCATTATCTCCCTTCTGTGCTGGATAACCTATTTCCCAGATTCTACTGGTTTACAGTTCTTCTTCCCCCCCCCCCCCCCCTTTTTTTTAACTTTGACAGAACATATCTACCCTGACAAAGTATGTGCACTCGCTACATGTTATGAGTTTGCTTGCATAATTTAAAAAGAAAATTTATTTTTCTTTGATTATTTTAAGTTCACACCTGATTGACAGGCTTGCCTATCATAGAACTTGGGCCCCAACCTACATGATGGAATCTCGGGTGATGTCATCACGGGTGACGACACACTGGCTTCATGATTCCACTGTCACTAATTAGAAATTTACTGCTGTTCTGATGCTAAGTCATTTGAACCTGATTGTGCTTTTAGTGTCTGACATAGAAGAATTCTAGTTTCCTTGTTGGTGTTTGGAGGCAGGGGTTGGGATGGGGGTGGTGCCGCTCAGAGATGGTCATTCTTTATTCTTTCCCTGTGGTGCTGGGTGAAATACAGGCCCTTTGACCTGGAAGCTCACTGCCCTGAACATACTGTAGGACTTATTTTTCTTTGATGATCACATTGGTCCTCTCCTTTCACAGGGTCTGGCTGTGAAAGATGATTTATTTCCTGGGTGGTCTTTTTGGTGGACGTGTGATCAGCAATGTATTTTCATTAAGCAAGAAACAAAACCCAAAAAGCTTCAATAAGCTCACAATGTTGCTGTGTTAGTGTTTATCCATCTATTTTAAAGAAAGAAAACCCCTCACAAACCCAGTAAGAGGAAAACTATGCAATAGTAAACATTGCAACATACGACTATAATCCATAACCATTATCAATATAGTTATCTACATATTGAATCTCCACTTAGCCCTCACTGTGACGCTGCTGGGGACAGCATGTGGATTTCTCGATTTTTGATTATATTAACTCTGATAGGTGAGCCAAAGGTCTCTCTGCACACGGAAAGCGCCCTCAGGGAACATCACTCTTTCGCTGCTGCAAATTTCATCGCTGCTTAACTGAACTATATCTTTCCATTGCATAGGTAGGTGAGTTAAAAAAGAGTCTGACCTGATCTGTAGAGATGGCTCAGCAGTTAAGAGCACTTGCTGCCGCTCTGGTAGACGACCCAGTTTCAGTTCCCAGCATCCACATTAGGAGGCTCACAGCTGTCTGTAACTCTAGCTCCAGGGAATCCTACACTTCTGGTCTCCATTGGCACACCCGCACTCACATGCACATCCATTCAAACACACAGAGACATACAGACACAGTCACACAGACACACACACACACACACACACACACACAAGATTCTAGTCTCCTTAGGCACCTGTGCTCACAATGCATACCCACACAAACACAGATACACACAGAGACAAGCTTCTAGTCTCCAAGGGGAACCTGTACTCACATGCATACCCACACAAACACAGACACACAGACACAAGAGACACACACAGAGACACACACACACAGATAAGTTTCTGATCTCCATGGGCTCCCGTACTCACATGCATACCCACACAAACATAGACACACAGACACAACAGACACAGACACACAAACACACCACACACACACACACACACACACACACACACACACACACACACGATAAAAATAAATCTTAAAACAACAAGAAACAACGAAAGGGCTTGACGGGAAAGCGGCACATTAATACCCCCATCTTATTTCATATTAGTAAAGCATTCGCATGATGTTAAGATTCCCAGTTCCCACTATGAGCAAGTGCTGTGCCATCAGGTACCTCACAGACACATCACCCTCGCACCCTCCCTTAGAGACAAAGCTCCCCGGGTACACATAAATTAGCAAACTGCTCATGGTAACATCAAAGTCACAGCCAGCACTGTGAAGTCTGCTCTTTTTTTTTTCTTTTTCCCATACACCACACACTAAAATCGGTTACGCTATGCTACTGAAAATAAGCCACACCAATTACTCCATGCAAAGAAATCTGAAAGCCAGAATGACAGTTTCCAGAGAAGGCGTGGCGTTCCATCGGTTACTTGGCTTGAAAGAAGAGCTACAGCATTAGAGGCTCGCTGAGTAAACACCCAGTTCTGAGAACACACGTTTCACATGCTTTATTCTGAATAGTCAGTTACCTCAAATTGGTGGAAGTAGAGATGTAGAAGTAAGCCAGAAACCCTAGCAAGGCAGTACGAGAAAGAGAGAGAGAGAGAGAGAGAGAGAGAGAGAGAGGAATAACGAAGATTCAGAGAAAAGAATAGTCATCTTTCCTTAAGGTGATTAGGTGATTTATCAAAATATGCAAGGTTAAAAGGGAGCTTTGTACCCCCAAATGACATTTGCAGGTATGATTTATTAGCTACTTCTAATATCGTAATCACTTAAGAGCTTTGGATTCCCAAGTAGGACAGAAAATGAAGTGTTAAAATATCATTAAAATTACCTACTTGTTTATTTCAGTGTTAGAATAAATATGAAACGAAATTCTGTCATAGTGTTATAATGATCTAAAATAAAACTAGCTGCCTCTCTGCACCTGCTGACAAGACCCTGGCTAAACAGACAAAGGCACACTTACCTTCACTGCTGCGGTGACGGCGGCTGCAGCTGCTAAATTCAAACCTTGCCGTCCAAAATTCACCATTGTCTCATAGCCTCTTTCTTTGGCTTGGACAATATAATCATCAATTTCCTGGGGGCAGAAAAATTAACAGTAAAACTAGGTGTGGTAGCACACCCCTGAGATCCCTGTAGGGAGGTATGGTCAGTTAGAGCCGAAGTTCAATGTTATCTTTAGCTACTTGGTAAGTTCAAAGCCAGCCTGGGCTACAGGAGGCCCTGAGGAAAAAAAGAGAAATTAAGCTGGGTATGGTGGTGCATGCCTTAAGCCCAGCACTGTGGACAGGCAGATCTTTGTGATCTTTGTGTAAATTGGAGGCCAGCCTGATCTACATAGGGTGTTCCAGACCAGCCAGGACTATACAGTGAGATCTCGTCTCTCTCTTTTTTTTTTTCTTCAAGATAGGGTTTCTCTGTGTAGCCCTGGGCTGTCCTGGAACTCACTCTGTAGACCAGGCTGGCCTCAAACTCAGAAATCTGACTGTCTGTGCCTCCCGAGTGCTGTGATTAAAGGCGTGTGTCACTACTGCCTGGCAAGATCTTGTCTTAAAAACAAAAACTGGCTAAGAACAAGAAGAACACACCAAGAGATGTTAGTTTGTTCAGGTTTTATGAGACAGGGTCTTACTATGTAGTCCTGGCTAGCCTGGCATTGGATATGTAGACCAGGCTAGCCTCCAACTCAGAGATCTACCTGCCTCTGCCTCCAGAGGTGTGCACCACCTCACCCTGTTAGTTTTATTTAGAATAACGTTAAGAAGCCTCTGGTCATTAACACGTGCTGTCACACCCTACTTAAAGACAGTGGGAAGTAACCTGTACACCTTACTTACCCTTTCCTTTGATGACAGCAGGGGATGAAGGAACTTTCTATAGATTAAACTCGCCCCTCTAGTGTAAGGGGACAGCAGCCAGATGACGAAGGCAATCTTCAGCTCATAGTACAGGGGAAACCTAAGGAGAAGAAACCAAACAAAGAAGCAAGGCTTGCTAAGAAACAAAATAACAAGTAACAAGGAAATGGCAGAGTGTCTGTTTCCGCTGACAAGGGAGACAATCGTGGGGTGGAATTTACTGATGAGTTCATCTCATTCAATCATTGATAAGTTCACAAAAGAACCCAGCCACCCTTGCAGACATCTTGCTCGGGACAGCACCTATACTAACTACGGTGGCTCAGGAAGGACAAACAGCCATCTAGACACTGCAGCTCTGGATAGCCGCAGAAGTACGGGACAGACCCACTGACCCCAGGGGACAACTCCATCTGTCCCAGGTACACATTCCCTCAGCTTTCTCATAACTCCCTGATAATTTTCTCTCCAAGTTCCAACTGCAGAGGGACAGTGTGGGAATTACCACTAAGGGAGACTGGCAGCCAATTAAGTGCCTTTCCTATGTGTGGAGTTACTTCCCCAACCCTGAATCATGTAAACTGACTGGCTGACACTAGTGAATGTGGCAGAGACAATGTAAGTCTTAACTGCTTTCTGACATTCTTCCGATCCCCCCAACCTCTTGCTTTAAGCTTCTGCCATGGAAACCCTTCCTTCTTCTGCTTTGGTTCGGAAGCTTAATGGAGCTGAAGCCAACAGTGCTGCATTCAAACACCTGCCTCGGGGCCACTTAGGAAGACACCAGCGACTGTGGTTCTAACCCACTGTGCTTCGCGGGGCAGCCTGCTGCCACACTGAGAGCTACGTCACACAGCATGAGAGAACCACGGGGGCACCAGGATACAAAGAGCCCCACGTCTGAGTTCTTGTGGTAAGGCAGCCAGCGAGGGAGTCACTGAGGAGCGACTACCGCACGGTCAGCAAAGATTCTCTGCCTCAGTGCGCCTTTATGGAGGGCATGGACTCTCACTATTGAAAGACACAGAATAAGCCCCAACTGCTGCGTGTCAGCATGCAGGTGTGTGTGACGTATGGCAGGGTGTGAAACCCTATGGCACATGCTCGGAGATCAGAGGACAACTTTCAGGAGTCGGCTCTCTCCATCCAGATAGAACATGCGTGGAAGGCATCTGGCCAGAATAAACCATCTGGCCAGCCCAGCTTTTAACATCCAATACTTTCTATATTTTCCATTAATGAACATAAGCTATATTTGAAATTAGAAAAAAAATAGAGATCTTAAAAAAAAAAAGACTGTCTGGGCTGGGTGGAGATATAGCTCAGTTGGTAAAGGGTTTGCCTACTAACATTTGAAATTCTTATACCTAGCAATGTGCTAACAAACTAACACGCACAGTGGCACGTGTCTGTAATCCTAGCACTTAGAAGGTAGAAGCAGCAAGATCAGGAGTTCAAGGTCAGACTTGGCCATATGAGATCATGTCTCAAAATAGATGAATAAATAAAGAGGGGAAGAAAGGAAGGAAGGAAGGGGTTTAAAACTGAGATCACTGGAATGGTTGAGAATCGTTGGTCTGTCCGTTCAAAACCAAGAGAAAATGCTCCTCCATCTACTCCAAAATTAACAAAGAAAGGAATAGGGATGGAGGGAGGGAAACATTTATGTGTATGCCGTGTGTGTGTGTGTGTGTGTGTGTGTGTATGTGTGCATGAGTGTGCTTGTGCCTGTCTGTAGAGACCTGAAAAAAAAACGACATCAGGTCCCCTAGAATTGAAATCACAGCGAATAGAACCATTTCTTCAGCCTCAAGGAGAACATTTCAAATGAGAAAAGAAAAACGGAGGAGGGTGAAGTCTGGCTCTGAGTATATGCTAAGCATGTAGGGAGTCCTGGGTGAGGAGAGAGAGGAGGAGGCAGGGAGAGGAAGAAGATAGGGTTGAGGAAGAGGGAGACAGAGGAGGAAAGGAGGCAGGCAGGGAGAGAGGGAGGAGGACTCGGGACAGGGGAGAGGAGGAGAGAGAAGAGATTGCTTAGCACTAACTCATAAATGAGGACAGGTTAAGAACGTTTAAGTCTGGCTAGGTGTGATAAGCCCTGCATTTAATCTCAGCACTCAGCAGTCAGATGCAGGCAGAGCTCTGTGAGTTCGAGGCTACCCCGAGCAATTCCAGGAGACCTTGTCTCAGAAAAAAAAAAAAAAAAAAAAGAAGACTATTAAAGTCTGATGATGTATACTTTTCCTCTATGTGACAACATGATGGAATGTTCTAAGAGAATGAGACCAGAAATGATGTAAAGCAGATACAGGAAGGAATAGAAAGGGACCACTGAGTTCAAGTGGTTACTTAGATGTACTGCAGTCTGATTATCTATCTATCTATCTATCTATCTATCTATCTATCTATCTATCTATCTATCATCTATGTATCATCTATCTCTATCAATCAACCAGTCTATCATCTATCAATCTATGTATCCCCCCCCCCCATCCATTTGCATTAGTAGCCCAGGTAAAGAAAAAAATAGCTTGGTTAATTTCAGTTTCAGTCTACAATGCATGGGAAGTAGAAACACAGGCAAAGTTTCCAGTTTTCATTTTTAAAAAGGAGACTTGTAGTGAGAACTTATAAGAAAATATGTTTATTTTAATCCCAGGTGTGAGATAGGGGGTTACTTGAGACTGTCCACAGCAGCGGACTATGACTTGCCCAGAACCTGGCAAGGGCACAGGTTTTGCCAGCTGCAGATAGTTTCTGCGATTGTATGACGCTTGGAATTCTGGGGACTTTTCAGAGGGTGTATAAATGCTAGGGCCCGGAGAGGAGTGGGGGCTGTTGGTTGGTTGCTGTTGGTCTCAGTTTGTTAAGTAGTCGTGAGAAAGAAGAAAGAAGAAATTAGATATTGGGATGACAAAGATCAAACTTGCCCCAAGGAACTCAACACTTCTAATCATCAGGAAGTAGTCTAACAATAACATCGCCTCCTTTTCCCTCTACCCCCTTTTCTCTCCTATCTAGTGTTAGGGTAGGGGGCTGAAAGGGTGGAGAAGGGTGGAAGAAAGAAGAACCCACAGAGTAGTCAAAGTCAGGCTACAGAGACTTCTCCACTGGCATGGCTGGATGCAAAGGTACTCGCAAACAGCGCGTGAAGATTCTAGAGTCCTTAAGTATGGGTCCTGTATAAACTGTGAACTCAATGAGGGAAGGAACATGTTGTAATTATGCCTCCTGTTGCTCGGATAGAGCCGCCAGGGCGCTGCTGCCGAGTGGGTGGGAGTCCCCGTGGCTGCTGACGTGACGTCTCAATGTTCTGTTCGAGCCTCAGAGCTCTAGGGCTGGGCTGGGAGGGAGGGCTACGACCAGATGCTGCGGATTGGAAGAAGAGTCATTTCGGAAGCCCTCGAGAAAAACAGTCTGAAGTCATGAGTATGGAAAGCGGATGACGACAGCCAGGTTCTCTATTTTAAGGCTCTGGTGGGAGTGGGAGGTGGGTGGGGATTAGCACAGTGAGCTGCCTTCAAGAGGACGAGTTCCACAGAAAGTGCTGTTGTCACGGGGAAAACCAGAGGAAGAAAAAGATGCTGGAGAATTAAGTTGCTTGATTTGTTTTTCACAGAGGTGGGGGTGGGGGTGGGGCAAGAATGGGCTAAGAACTCCGGACACCTGAAAGCACCCGAGTCCCTTGGAGCTGAACTTACCATGCAAGTGTCTGATCGGCCACCGTTTCAATGACAGTGTAGAGGGCAAAGACTATCCAGTACATCATCCAGCGGACCTGGAAGTCATAAAGGCACCCATGAAAGAACTGGCTAGGATGACTGCAGGACCTCCCACCAGAATCCTAGCATCTCGGATGCTCAGGCAGGAGGATTCCCTCCAAATGCAAGGCTAGCCTGTGCTACACAGTGAATTGCATAGTAGCCTGGATGAAAGAAATTATTTGCTCTGAATCATTTTATATACATACACACATCTCTGGATTTATAATATATTGGGGTCTAGTACAGAGGACGGTGGTTGAGTTTTTAACGGGTTTTATGTATGAGTTTGTGGCCTGATGACACCAAGTATCTAGGATACAGAGTCAAGAACAAATCTGAGGCCTGATACAACGTAACTAAGTAACCAGAGAACTATTTAATGCATACATATATAAAATGGTCCAAGACATGATGATATGTAATGCTCATTTGACTTTAAATATTTGCATTATTATTATTATTATTATTATTATTATTATTATTATTGGTTTTTCGAGACAGGGCTTCTCTGTGTAGCCCTGGCTGTCCTGGAACTCACTTTGTAGACCAGGCTGGCCTCGAACTCAGAAATCCGCCTGCCTCTGCCTCCCGAGTGCTGGGATTAAAGGCGTGCGCCACCATGCCCGGCTGGTGTACATCTTTAATTCTCGTATCTGGGAGGTAGAGGCAGGTGGGTTTGAGTTTGAGGACAACCTGGTTTACATAGCGAGCTCCACACCAGCTAGAGCTACACAGTGAGACCTTGCCACAAACAAACAAACAAACATTTGTATTCTTTATTTTTCCACAGACAGAAACTGTTCACGGAACAAAGATCAAAGATGGTTACTTCCATTACTGAGAAATCCATAAACTCAGTCATGCAGTGTGAGAATCCAAGGTACAGCAGCAGTTTGGGAGTTTTTGACTTCCGGCCTGCTGACTGAGGACACCCTAATTAGTCCCTCACCCTCGGCTGTGGCTTGGCACTACACACTTTCATAGGCAGATGCCACATTAGTTCATCTTAAACTCAATCACTTAGATGCATACCTATTTTTCAATACCAGCAGATACATTTTCAACTAAGTTCAGGTTTGTTTGTTTGTTTGTTTGTTTGGCTGTTTGGTTCCCTGTTCAACAATATAAGCAAACACACAACCCCACAGCAGCCGCTGGACTTGGGACTGCTACGGAGATAATATAGCAATAATGCCTTTGACCCCTATATCACTTTGGAATGCAATTGCTTCTGTCCTGAGATAGATGCTTGTCTCACTGTCTCACAGACAAGGTCAGCAACACGTAACTCAAGGCTGGGGCTGTAGTGAGTGGTAGAGGACTTGCCTAGGATGTCTAAGCCCGGATGCTCCTCAGCTCTGCAGACACCTAGACCCTGGAACTGGAGTTACAGGCGGTTGTCCCGGCCATATGGATAGCAGGAACTGAGTCCTATCCAAGAGCAGTACGTGCTCTTATTTGCTGGGTCAGTTCTCCAGCTCTGTTGTCTCTTTTCTTTTTAAAGAGGAAGAAAAGAAGGTATTCTTTTGTAGTTAAACTAAACTATCACCAAACTACATCAACAGTCTATGCTACACATTTTCCCTGTGGTACTGACTGTATATTATTATTATTATTAAAGATTTATTTATTTATTATATATAAGTACACTGTAGTTGTCTTCAGACATCCCAGAAGAGGGTATCAGATCTCATTACGGATGGTTGTGAGCCACCATATGGTTGCTGGGATTTGAACTCAGGACCTTCAGAAGAGCAGTCAGTGCTCTTAACCGCTGCGTCATCTCTCTAGCCCGTATTTTATTATAATTTTTTTTCCTAGAGAGATCTTGCTTTGTAGCCAAAGTTGGCTTCATACGTATGACAATCCTCCTGCCTCAGCTTTCTGAGATTACAGGCATGTCTGACACTGGGTATAATTTGATAGAAACAAAACTTATGGTATGAATTTGTCTTTTGTGAATGAATTCCTTGACTCTCTGCTCTCCGTAGAATGTAAAGGGATTTAATTCTTATCAGAAATACGGACCTTGCATGTTACTGAGCCTGTGGTGTTTGGGGGAGCAACCACAGAGAAAGTCAACCTTGGCAATGTGTTGTCTGATCTAGCTGGGATTTTACACGGATCAATCATTCAGCAAAGCCTTAAGAGAACTGCACCTCAAGGCCACCCAGCCTCTGTTTAAGGTTTTTTTCCCAGAGGAAATGCCAAAAGTCAAGGTTAAAATAAAAAAGGGGGGTGGGGGTAGGACAGCTCTTAAAACTGTACCTAAGGACACGTGAAGACAAGACCTAAGATAGTTTTCACACTGATAATGCAGCACAGCTTTGGTGTTTATATTACTAAGTTCTGTGAAAACCGTCCCTTTGACTGTCCCCGGCATGTCAACAGGTCCTTCTGTGTCTGTAGGGAATGTTTCTCAACCCCTGCAGATCCAGAGTGTGCTGTCACTCTCACTGAAGTCTCACCTATAAAGCGGCTTAGTATTTGCAGATAACCATGACACATCCTCTTGTTGACGTGAAGTCATCTCCAGACTACTCCTAATGTCTAAAAGGATGCAACTCCTTCCTTCTCCTTCCTCTTTTCTGCAGGATCCTCAACTGTCGATCCCCCTGTAAGTGCTGGCATTATAGGGGTGTGTTACTGCACCTAGCTCCATAATCATTTCAAGGTAGCCCACTTAATGGCCACAAAAGACATTAAGTGCTTCTTCTTAAGAAATATTCTTCAACAAGGCAATATGCACACCTTAGCACTAAGTTGAACACCACACACACACACACACACACACACACACACACACACACACACACACACGCATGTGCACCCATGCACCTTTGACTCATCTTTCATATAAAACATGATACAGTTAATTCTTAAGGACAGAGCTGCCATCATTAGCAAGGACATGAACTGATAAAACTATATCCAGTGCATGGAAAAAAGACACAAGGATGGACTGGCCAGATCTGGCTCAGGAGATAAAGGAGCTTGTCACCAAGCCTGACGACCTCTTGACTTCCAGCTCCAGTACCCACAGGGGTAGGAGAGACACTTCCTCCTGCAAGCTGTCCCCTGACCTCCATGTGTTCTCTGCAGCACACACAGGAACAAGCATAGGCATATCCACACAAACAAATAAATGAAATTTCAGTAAAGACGAGAGGCACAGCTGGCAGCTTCGGCCCACAGGTTTTTAATATTCTCATGAGATGACATTGCTACTGAAATGATGAGTATATCAGTATCAGATGAGATGGATAAGAACAGTCTAAGGAATCTAGAGGAGGGGAAGAAAGCCTCAAGGAAGAAGCCGGCACGCATCCTCTTCCAGGACAAAGGGAAGAGGAAGGAAAAAACTTGCTCATGTGGGGAGGAGGCCTTGAGGTGGGGAAACAGGAAAAAGGGCTGAAAGGGGGTGGACACTTCTGTCTCTGCTCTGGGACAGGAGGGTGGTCACATGTGAAGAGCAGCCATGCATGACTTTGGGAAGAACAAGAAAGATGCAGAAAAGGTTTTCTTCTGTTGTTTTTGTTTTTGAGACAGGGTTTCTCTGTGTAGCCCTGGCTGTCCTGGAATTCATTCTGCAGACCAGGCTGGCCTTGAACTCAAGAGATCTGCCTGCCTCTCCCTCCTGAGCGCTGGGATTAAAGGTGCGCGCCACCAGGTGCCCTCAAAAAGTTGCTTTTATGGGTAGGGAAAGGTGCTGATTAGGGAAATCCGGATCTGACTGACCAGTGACACCTTAGGCTGCTTGGTGTTAGAACACAGGGAGGGGTCTAGGGCAATGAAGGAGAGGCACAGGAAGCCTGAGCGCTCCACTCCTCAGCTCCCCTTGCAGGCGTGTGGGGCTGAATGTTCCGTTCTCAAGCACACAGTGTGACCTGGAGCGGTTGGTGTGCACCTCTGGGCTTTTCCACTTCCTGCCGGCTAGCAGGGAGCCCAGCAGTCTCGGAAGCTGTGTGTTGACGGTGAGCACAACTCAAGAGCTGTTGGGGGAAGATTCCTCTCTGGCAAAGGACAGAATAAATCCCCATATCCCCCTGTCACCACATTCTCTGCTGTAGTCGCAATCAAAGCATCTTAGCCCATAGGTGAGGCCCCACTCTAATCTTCAGGAACTGAGGCTGGAGCCATCATAGCAATGGTTCTAGAATTAGCTATGTACCCACCAGGGCCTACTATGGGCTAGCTGGGGCACAGCTAATGACTGGCAGTGATGGAGACACAGAGAACTGTCTTCAGGGGCTCCGGGCTGAGATCTCCTCAGGGACCCTAAGGAGTATCTGGGAAGCAACGGGAGGGTAGGTACCATGACATTTTCACACAGACAGAGCAAGAGGAAAACCATTCCACATTATGACTGTGATCCCCCAGGAGGGGCGGCTTCTGACGGAGCGTGTTAACTCTCCCTGTGTGTTGCCAGTGTATATGCATCTCTCCCTTCCCCCATCATCTTCACCAGAGGGAAAAATCAGATAAATCGTGGAGCCTTGCAAAAAGATGCAAGTAAATCTATTCTGAAAGGCTGGCGGGGTGCCCAAAGGTTAAAGGTCAAGTTAACCCAGCCAAGGTGCTGATCTATGCCCCCCTCTGCTTACTCTGCTTTCGTGGGGAGGGCACCTACATGCCTGTGACAAAATCAAATGCTTAAAGGTTTTATCAAGAGGCTGTGGGAGACTGCTCTGTTGGTAAAGTGCTCTCAACATGTAAGGATGAGGACTTGGGTTTGGATCACCAGCGCCCACATACAGAGGCCAGGTTGGGGGCTTGAGAGATGATCCGGCAGTTAAGAGGACTGGGGTTCAATTCCCAGCACTCAAAACTGTCTATGAGTCTAGTCCTAGGAGGTCCAACACTATCTTCTGGCCTGCACGAATGTGATGCACAAACATATTTGCAGGCAAAATACTGGTATGCATAAAAAACAAACAAACAGGGGGCTGGTGAGATGGCTCAGCGGGTAAGAGCACCCGACTGCTCTTCCGAAGGTGAGAAGTTCAAATCCCAGCAACCACATGGTGGCTCGCAACCATCCGTAACGAGATCTGGCTCCCTCTTCTGGAGTGTCTGAAGACAGCTACAGTGTACTTACATATAATAAATAAAATAAATCTTTAAAAACAAACAAACAAACAAACAAACAAACGCTAGGTGTGCAGATGTGGGTCTGCAATACTAGAGACTGAGGGAAGCAGAGACAATCAGTTCTTTGGGATGGCCGAATTGGCTAGCTGTGGGTTCAGAAAGAATGAGACAGATACAGACACAGACACACACAGACAAACACAGAGAGAGACAGAAAGAGAAAGAGAAAAAGAGAGGGAGAGAGACAGAGAGAAATCTTTTTAAAATGTGATTGGTTTTGGACCCTGGACAAGGGACTGGGGTGCATATTTTATACACCAAATCAGACCAGGCCTCCAGGTTCTCCCAGCATCCCTCAGTCCCTACCTGGCATACCCCATCCCCAGCCCTAAATCTCCCAGCCCAGGGGCTTGGCTGCCCTTTCAGAGGCTCTTTCTCCCCTATTTAATCCAGACATTTTGGTCTCTCACACTCTCTTCCGCTCTCTCCTCCCCTGGATGTACCTCTGAGCTACATCCTCAGCCTGTAGACAACCTCAGCATCATTCAGATGTCAAAAGAAATTCCCTTGCCAAGGCAATAAGCCCCCTAATTAGGCAAGTTCTTTTAAAGATTAGAGAATCATCTGTGATATGAAACCACAGCACCTAAAGTGACATTCCGGTGACACAGTACAGGGGCAGACGTTCCCTGACTGCGAGCCAGCACTCGCTCCAAATCCATAAGGTTTGGATAAGCCTCAGCAAGTCAGAAATCCAGACAGTCATGTGATGGAGTGCTTAGCTTCCCTCTCCCGGAGGGATCAGAGGACATTTAAAGCCCGAGCAATACAGTAAAATGAACACGCCCAGAGGCGAAATGTACTATCAGGAGACCACACTCCATTTAATGAGAACTCATTTACATGATCCTGAAGCTGAAAAGAGAAGTGGATCCATTTCATGGGTCTTTTAACATTTTTCAACAAAAGAAGCTTTTATGCTCTACATCCTCAGGAAAAAAAAAAACACAAAACATTTTTATGAAGATCCCAGGATAAATAAACAGAGTACTGGAAGCCCCGTTACTGTGAAACCTCCCTCCCAAGTCTCATTGCAGAAACTGGAAGCAGGAATATCAGGACACAGCCTGAAAACAAAAGTGTGGGTGAGGGTTGAGGGTGAGCTTAAGGTGAGGGTGGGGGCAGGGTAGGGGGTGGGAGCATAGGTGGGGTGTGGTGAAGGTCAGGGAGAGATCACCTCACACGCTCTGTGTTTTAAGAGCCATGGATAATGGGCATGCATTAACTAAGAAATGTTTTTTTTTTTTCCAATATTGTTCCTTTATATAACTTGTTCTTGTTAAGTTACTAGAGTGGTATCATAATAGCAACGATGATAATGTGTTCAGTGATACAACTGTACTAACTTACAGTGTGTGATTAGAAAAAAAAATGGAGTTGATAAGTTGATTTGACAAATGTTACCCCGGGTCTATTGTGCACAGAGACTTTGATATGAAAGAGTCACAAGCTGTTATCACAAGGTTCTTCAGCTCCAAGGGAGCTCTCATGGAAGGGTATGATGAATACAAGAAGATATATAATTAGAATAGAGAGTCTAATCCACATATAACTACTAAAATCCTTATATACTATGTGTTATTCACGGTTTTGTCTGAATGGCTGGGGAAAGGCTCTCCTAGCTATTGGTCCCCCCCCCCCCGCACCCCTGCAAAGGTCATACATAAATCTGCACTGTAGTTGGCTTATATAATAACACCTAGCTCAGCCATTTCACTGAAACAGGAGGGAGGGATGAAGCTTGTCCGGTCCACCATGCTCCCAGGACCCTGTGCCTGGTGAAGTAGGCACAGAACAATCCTACTCAACAATTTCTGTCTTCTGGTGGAAATCTATAGGCCAGGCTGGCATGGACCCTAGCTACAGTTGTAGCCTAGGAGTAATGGCAGCCCTTCTGAGCACTGAGATTATGGGAGTTACCAGCCTGGGCTCTATTTTAAAATGTGAGGTCTGGTGTCTAGCAAGAAGGGAAGTATCTAGTCAGTAAAGCCCCTGCCTTGTAGGGCAAGCCCAATGACCCAAGGTCCATCCTTGGAAGCCACATGATGATGGACAGAGAGGACGGATTCTATGATGTTGTCCTAAGACTGCCCCACGTTGACCGAGGCACGTATGTATCCACACATACACACAACAATAATAACCAAAATGAAAAAGAAAGTCAGGTCCTAACTGATAATACTTAAACGAGTAACTATGAGACGCAGGTGGCAGTCTACAGCATACAGAAAAAAGAATTATTTTGCCAATTATATTCCACATTACCAAGACATTAAGAAATTCTGCGCCTTTTTGGAACTACAGATTCACTGACTTATAAAGCTATTAATGCCGGTCTTAAAAACAAAACAAAACACAAAGCCCCCCCAAACCAACCCCCCTCATTTATGCCTAATGATTTCAATTAGAACCATGAAGTAAAATTCAGATCATAAATGCTAAAATATGCTCCAATGGGGAAAAAAGAAGGGGTTAAAAAAAAAAACCCAAAACAACAAACAAAACCCCCAAACTTTGCTGAATCTGAAAAGAAATAAACACTGCTGGATTTCAGACCACCCAAAGAGAACTTTATTTTCTGGCCATTATTAGCTGCTCGTTTGAGTCAGTTCTCCCAGAGCGCTTGTGGACACTGAGTACTGGGGGGTGGGGGGTGGGATAGGGAGAAATTCTCAGATGAGGGTTCCTCAGAAACGACAGAGAGCTGAAAAAGATCTCTTCTGTTTTGTGAACAATTATGCAATAATTTGGTTATTTCACAACAATTTTCTCCCCCTTTAAAACAAAGAGGAACAAAATGTGAGAAATCAAATTGGAAAAAAAAAATCCCTCCCTCTTTTATTCAACCCAGATGGCTCTGCCATGGGATGTTTCTCAGAGCTGTGCCAAGTTAGAGGCACGGTAGAAAATAAGCTAGTCAAGTCAGATTCAGCATGGGTAGAGCCTGCGTGTGAACACGTGGAGTCTGTCTGCTCTGTCCTCGTTCCTTGACACGGGCTCCTGGGATCGAACTTAGGTCATCTGCAAGGGCATTTACCTGCAGAGCCATCTTTTCAGCCCTGGCCATCATTGATGAACACAGACAGAATGTAGGTTTACATGGTTAGCTCTTGGCTTCCTCTATTTGGAGGTGGATCTCTGCCCACTGTGTCTCACGTGGGTGTTTTAATTGCTGTCACTTACCATGACATGACTCCTGGGTGGGAGTTCCACAGTCCCACACTGAACCCAGAGCAGCATGAGTAACCTGCAGTTTCCAGTTTTAGCCGCCCCACCCAGGCCCTACAGAAGACCCCGTTACTCTGAAGGACAAGGCCGAGTGCGCTTAAGGCATGCGTGTCTGGTACAGAAACAGATGCAGCATGGTTCTGTCGTTGTCGTCGGCGGGGTCGGACTGCATTCATCTCTCCAGGACCAGTGAATTACAGGGGCCCTGTGTGTCTTATCCCTGATCTCCTCAGTGTCCGAGAAACTCGGGAGAAGGAAAAGTGCAGAAACGTTTCAAAACTAGACGACAATTAATTTAAAAAGTGTTGAAAACAAGATGCAAAATTTAGGACCCGCATCCGGGAAACCGCTCCCAGGAGCACAAGGGAAGGAAAGAACAGCTTCTCCGCCCCAAGATAGCTCTTTCCATTCAAGTTGGCTGGGAATTCACGCTTCACCCCCACCCTCTTTGTTTAAAGTCCTCTTGATTTGAGATAATACAGATTTATAAGAGACACTGACCTGTTTAACACTATACAGAATTTCTCGGGGGGAGGGGGGGTAAAGGGGGAGGGGGTGGGGGTGGGGCAGCCAATCCCTGACACTAGAGTGGGTCATTTGACCATCTTGCAGATGAACCTGGCACATCTGTAGGCTGTACCCCAGTTCCTCTTTTCCTTTGCATTCCAACATCTCAGATCACTGCTTTTCTCATCTGATTCACCCCAAGGGGCGGCACTATTCTACAGGCATTTAATTCACAGAGAGGGAACGAAGGTCCACACTGACTCCAGGACAGTGGTTCTCAACCTTCCTAATGCTACAGCGCTTTAACACAGTTCCTCATGTTGTGGTGACACTTCCCCCTCTCCCAATCATATTATTTTTGTTGTACCTTCCTAACTGTCACTTTGCCACGGTTATGAATCGTAACGTAAATATTTTTGGAGAATGAGATTTGCCAAAGGGGTCGCAACCCACAGGTTGAGAACCACCGCTCTGGAGGAAACCGCAGCCCAAAGGTTGGCTACCAAATGGGAAGCCTCACCCACAGACACCAGGCCAGCCTCAAAACATAGAAACCAGGAGGAAGTCTGACTCAACTTGTACTGTGTGGTTAACTGTGTTAAAACGTGTTTGTTATAGTCCACGTTGTTAATCGATTCACATGTTCCTAAAACAAATAATTTGTCAGTGTCCAACTGTACATAAGAACTTATTATAACTTTAAGGAGAACAGTTTGGTACATGGTAGGTGGGGGAAGGCTGCTTAAGGCAACACTTTCTTCTTTCTTTCACCCTCACTCCCCCTCACTCCACCCCCACCTCGCCCCACTCCTGCCCCACCCCATCCCACCTTGCCCCACCTCCACACGTGGTCTCTATGTAGTCCTGGCTATCCTGGAACTTGGTTGGTAGAACACACAGAACCACCTGCCTCAGCCTCCTGATCCTGGGATTAAAGATGTGTGCCATCGCGGCTGGCCAGCAACCCCCTTTTTATTGAGTTAATGGGACTCATGGTGCCGCTTTCATACTTTGTTCATTTACTGCAGTAACTTTTCTTGCTTCCTCTTCCAGTTTCCTTCCTCCCTTAAAAAGGCTATTTCTTATCACAAACATATACACCACAGAGTTAAATCTAGATTCTGCATATGAGAGGAAAAAAATGTATACTTACATATAACATTTTAAAAATCGACAATTTCCCCCCTAGCTGTGGATGCGAATCTCTCTGGAGGGGCCGGTGAGATGGTTCCGAGGGCGCTAGTCTGAAGACCAGAGTTCAGTCTCAGAACCCATATATAAAGCCGGATGCAGTGGGGTGCATCTGTAATTCCAGCACTCCTACTGTGATCTGGGAGTCAGAGATGGCAAAATAAGCCAGAGGCTTACAGTCAAGCCAGCCCAGAGTACAAACTTAAGCCAGGCAGTGGTGGCACACTCGGGAGACAGGGACAGGCAGGCAGATCTCTGAGTTCGAGGCCAGCCTGGTCTACAGAGTGAGTTCCAGGTCAGCCAGGGCTACACAGAGAAACCCTGTCTCGAACAAACAAACAAACAAACAACTAGAAAGTACAATCCTTGGATGTGGGGTCAGGGTTCAGCTCATGCACAGAGCCCTGGCTTTCTTTATTTGGGAGCTGGCTGCAAGGGCAGAATTTCAAGTCCAGGCCAGAACTACTACAGTAGCATCTGCATTTTAATAAGATCCCAGGGGGATGCACACAGACTCTGAAACCGCAGCATTACCCTGGGAAGGGCTCAGAGCAGGCAGTTCCTCTCCCAGTACCAACCAGAACAAAGGGCAGCACTCTGAGACACTGAGAGAAGAGAGCTAGGTCTGGAGGAAAGATAATCACTGTGAGCATTTAAAATGCAATCGTACTTTCAGAACACTATGTACGTCATCATTAAAATAAAATTAAGAGCCACCTGGGGCGGGGAGCCTCCTGGGGCAGAAGTATATGAATTTGAAGCCAGCCTGCACTACATAGTAAGATAAGAATAGTCTACGGAGTCAGATCCCATCTCAGAAAGGAATGAAAACAACCACTACTATCATCTTAAGGTTCAGAGCAGTAGAAAGACCCTGTTGCTTTTAGGCCAGCCCTCAAGGGGTGTTCTCCGTAATAATCAGCTTTTTACAATGGTGGGAAGGGAACCCGGTCTGGACTCTTCCTGAAGCCCATTAAAAATATTCTGTTGTTTCTCCAACTAAAAGACCAGAGCTACTTGGATGTGGACAATCGATGAAGGTCTCTTCCCAAGGAGAAAATCTGGGGCTGTGTGCATTCAGGAGCTACCAGCAAAGTTCAAGGTCACCCTTGACTGACTTTCACACTAGTCCAGGGTGTATGAGTCCCCCTGGTCCTCAGATACATAAAATCTGCTGAAGTCAGATCTTCATTGGAAAGAAACCTGCTGGAATGTCTGGAAGCCATCATGATTCTATGAAACAGATTTCTCAACCCTGCCTCTATCTGTGGGCTCTGAGTAGCCTTCTGTACTTCACCTGCAGAGTCAGGATAAGTGGTGTTTGTCTCTTTAAAAGTGATTTCTTTGTTTTACTTAAACCATTCCGTTTGCCAAAAGGAGGACCCAACTGAAGCTAAAACATACTTCAGTATATTTGGGATTTCTAAACAGTATTCCTCTCCTTTCCCAACATTCCCTTGATGCTTTCTGTGTGTCCTCCAAACTGGACCAGGTTGGTGGGAAAGACTTGACTGGTCTTAGCGGGGGAATTTTCAGGAACAGCTCTGGCTTTCCCATTCTTTAAGAACCTTCTGCAGTATCATGTCAGTCTTCCTGACAATCTGAATCCTCCAGCCATAAGCTATGGACTTGGAGTCTGAAAATACGGAAGAACATCAGTACCTTAGCATTCAAAAATAGGTGCTGGTATCTGTGTAGAAGGAGAAAAAAAAAGACTGCCTAATTAATGTGACCTTCAGCTGAAAAGAAAAAAAAAAGAGTCAGTTGCAGATGATATAATTAGGAACTGTCTCATTAAAAAAATTAAAAGATGTATTTTCATTTTACAACTATGTTTATTTTTCCAGTGTGTGTGTGTCCTCCGTGTCCAGCATGCACACAGGGAGTTACACAGGTGGTTGTGAGCTGCCACCTGGGTGCTGAAAACCAAGCCTGGGTCTTCTGTAAGAGCAGCAAGTGCTTTAACTTCTGAATCATCTCTCCAGCCAGTCCCCATAGATCTTAGATTTCAAAAAGAAACAACTTTTCTGTAATAAAATTTCTAAGTAGTCGAGTGCTTTCCTGCACACTGACATTTAGCACATCTGGCCCAAGCTTCTTCTCTCTTCCTGTTTGTCAATCCTGGGCTAATCTTCTCTCCACATTTCCTCTCGCAAGTGTTGTCGTTCTGAGATAGGGGCTACTACTCAGGATTCTTCAGCCTCCGCCTGCCATCGAGAGACACAGGCACGCACCATTACATCTGGGGACTGCTGTTGTTTTATTAAGCTTGTGCAAGTGAATAGCTCTTAGGAATACTAATTCCCTGGATTTTATTCTTTTGCTTTATTGTTTAATTTATTCTACTTCCCTTACAGAGTAAGCTCACTAGATATCACAGGCTTTCTTCAAATTCCTGACCCTCTTGCTCTGGCCTCCAGGGTGTGGGGATTACAGATGTGTACCATGAGGCATAGCTTCAAAAGCACAGGCACACACACACACACACACACACACACTATATATATATATATACACACACATATATATACACACACATATATACATTATACACACACACACACACACACACACACATATATATATATACATATATATATATATATATACACGTATACACACACACACATATATATACATACATACATATATAAACTTTGGTAGTCTTATTTCATTTGTCTTTTTTTTTTTTTTAAGTGCTTCAAAGCTATCAACTGAAAAATAGAAACTGATGTTTATTACCATTTCAGATTTTTAATCAGTTGACTACACACTTGTATTCTCTCTCAGAGTCTGATCTGTTTTCTTCTGGTGGGGAGGTTATGAGTTCTGAACAGAGCTGGTGGTGGTGGTGGGGGCAGGGAAGGCTGAACACTGGCTGCCTTAGAATATATTTCTCCCTGAAGTAAGGGTGGAGGCAACTGGGTGGTTTTTTTTTTTTTTGTTTTTGGTAGTTGGAGCTTTTGTGATTTTAAACTATTCCATCACTAGGGATGAGGGTGGAGGTGGCTAGGCCTCTCTCCAACTTCTTAGCAACATTTCCTTTAATGGAAACGACTGTTTCTGTCTCCGCTTTTAAGTCCATTTCCACTGACACTACAGTTGGTAATGTAATGTCCTGCCCCCCTGCCCCCGTATGAGTGGAAGTCTGGCCCAGCCTCTAGGTGTAGTGTGACTGCAGGGACTTCTCCATCGCCCTTTCCCAAGCACTTTCAGTGGGAGCCCGACAAGGCTGCAGCTCCAGGAGCGTGGGAAAGCTCAATTTACTTCACAAAGGCCAAGAGTTTCACTAATTGGCATTCTAAATCTGTAGGAGAAACTATCTTGGGTCCTCTGTGAGAGCGGTTAGTGTTCTTAACCCCCAAGCCAACTCTCCGGCTCCAGTTACAGAATCTACTTCACGCTCAATGGTTGCTTAGGTTGTAGCGGTGGTAACGACCCCACAGTGGTCATGAAATTGTTTTTAGAAAGCTTGTGCATAAGATATTTGATTATGACAATACCAGTGATGTCAACAGAGAACATATATCTTTATATAACATGTATAAGTAAATCTGACACATTAAAATCAGGTTTGTAAACAACTTTCACATAATTCAAATCGATTTAATTCACTGAAGGATAAAAGGCTATCCCCCTTTTACTGACACTGACTTAATTATTGATAAAGTAGAGCAGTGGTAGTGCCCTCCTTTAATCCCAGCAGCAGGGAGGTAGAGGCAGGAAGATCTCTGTGAGCTTGAGGCCAGCCTGATCTATAGAGTGAGTTCCAGGACAGCCAGGGCTACATGGAGAAACCCTGCCTGGAAAAACAGAACAAAACAAACAAACAAAAAAATGGACTGGGGTGTGGCTCAGTGACAGAGCTCTTGTCTAGCGTGTTTGAGTCCATGGGTTCGAGCCTCAGCCCTGCAAAAGTAATACAAATGGGCAAGCAAACAAAAAACCTAGCTTTGCATGCTGGTGGTTATGCCCATGTTTTTTAGTCCTAGTACTTGGAAGGCAGAGACAAGCATGGCTCTGTGAGTTCGAGGCCAGCCTGGTCTACACAGAGTGTTCCAGGACAAGCAGGACTACACAGCGAGAAACTATCAAAAGCAAAGCAAAGCAAAACAACCCAAAACCAAGACTTACAACTAAAAGCCGGGCGTGATGGCGCATGCCTTTAATCCAAGCACTCGGGAGGCAGAGGCAGGCGGATTTCTGAGTTCGAGGCCAGCCTGGTCTACAAAGTGAGTTCCAGGACAGCCAGGGCTATACAGAGAAACCCTGTCTTGAAAAACATAAAATAAATAAAAATCAAGAGCTGGAAAATTAGCATGTGTTGTTTTAGCCCCATTTTCTATCAAATCATACTTAATACATGAATGTTAATTATATGACTTATTTGCTACTTCAGAAGAGTGGTTCTCAGCCTTCCTAATGCTGAGACCCTTTAATACAGTTCCTCATGTTGTGGTGACCCCACAACCATACAATTATTTTCACTGCTACTTCATAGCTGTAATTGTGCTACTGTTATGAATCCTTATGCAAATATCTGATAGGCAGGATATCTGATATGCGACCCTTGTGAAAGGGTCTTGACCCAGAGATTGAGAACCATTGTCATAGTATTTGGAGGCAGAGAAATAGAATAATTGACCAACAATGCCATCACCAAGCCAGTTTGAAAATCTCGGTATAGATGTTAGAATATACACATTTCACAGGGAGGCCTCGGAAAAATCTTATTGAAACAATGAAATTATTTACTCTGTGTGTGTCCGTGTTTGTGTGTCTGTATGTGTGCGCATGCACATGCTAGTGTGCTTATGGAAGGTAGAGAGAGCTAGGGGGGAGCTGGCACTTTCCTTCCATGAAGTGGGTCCCAGAAAGAGAACCCAGGCTGTCAGGACCAGCGGTTCAGTGTTTATTCAAGGTGAACCTATTGTCTATAAGTAAGAACTAAAAGTAGATCAGGCTATGCCTGATTGTTTCTGCTACTCGGGAGATTGAGGCAGGAGGATCAGAGTTTGAGGCTAGCCTAGACAACATTTTGGAGATCATGCCTCCCCTCCCCTCCTTGCCAAAAGTGTCCAATCAGAATGTAAACAAACAGATAAGCATGTGGCTGATAAAAATGAATTTTCTTTTAAAAAAAAAGCTCACCTTAATAAACTTTCTTAAAAAAAAAGATTAATTAATTTATTTTATGTATCTGAGTACACCGTCTCTGTCTTCAGACACACCAGAAGAAGGCATCAGATCCCATTAGAAATGGTTGCAAGCCACTATGTGGTTGCTGGGAATTGAACTCAGGACCCCTGGAAGAACCGCCACTGCTCTTAACCACTGAGCCATCTCTCCAGCCCCATCAATAAACTTTCAATACTCATATCTTTGAACCAAATGAGATATCACTATAGTTGTTGTTATACTGAGTGTTATGTTCAAATCCAGAGCTTTGTCCACACCAGAAAGACATTCTAACAATATGCTCGCTACATCCTTTCCTTGGGATGAACGTTTGGATTCCCATCCCGAGGTACCCAGGACACTTGTGTAGATCAGTGGAATTCTGTGTTTTCTTTACCAGTCAGAGGCTGCTGGGAACGAGTAACACAGCTCTTTAGTATGATTTCCCCTTTAACCCCCACCCTAAAACTACAGACAGCTTCAGCTGTCACTGAATGACAAGCACTCTCGAGCGAGGCCCTGGTCCGTATGCTCATTCCTATTGCCCCACAGTCAGTGAAAAATGAGGTCATGTTGGAAACTCAACAGAGGTCTAGAGTCATTGCTGGGCCTTCTTATAAGTCATCCCCCAAAGGCCTGTCCCTCCTTTGTTCCCTGTTCACAGTAAATCTCAGGCCCAAATGTCTGATTTTACTTTTAAGTACTGTTGAGCCAGTCGTTTCCTTGCTGCACTTTCCAGTATTCTTAGAATAAGAAAACCAGTTTCCTAGAAAAGCTGCAGCAATTACACATGACTTGGAAGTAAACACTCTCATATTTTGGAATCTTTAAGATGTATGAGCCTGGAAAACTTTGCAAAGAACCCTATTAAATCTCCAGTAAGCTTGCATTTCAATTACTGCGAGGCTGTGAGCATCTAAGTAGGCCATATCAGCCACACCATACAGGAAATTATATCCCAGGAAAGCTCTGCTTTAAAAATAGGCAAAGGAAGAAAGGAACGCTGCCAAAGCACACAGAGCTCTCCCGTTTGTTTTGATTTGCACACGGCATCTGTTTTATCAGGTGCAACCTGCCATTTGCAGGCTTTGGGGGGAATGGTAGTAGTTAGGGTGGGAAAAAGTAAATTAGCCCCAAATGTTTGCTTTCAGAAAGGGCTTTTGAAGTAGATATCAGCAGAATTTAGGTCAGGACTAACTATCGCAAAGATGCCAGGTTTGGGGATAAGTGTTGAGAATGGGCTTGTACATGCCCTAACCCGGCAGAATCCAAGCTGAGGAAACAGATCGGTCCTCCAGGAACACATACAGGCTCTTGCAAACACAATGTAGCATTCTGCAAGCATCGAGAAGCCAGCTTTTCTGTATTACAAGTTCATTTATTCAAAAGTTCTGACTAATTACTCTATACTAACTATGTTCTAGGTATCGAATAGTACAATTAAGGTAGCCAAACCCTTCCTATGGTAGGAGACAGACATTAAGGGAGACAGTACCAGGCAGCATAAAGAGATATTGAGATCAGAATATAGACATGCAAAGAGGTTTACTACTGCTAAGAAACTTCCACAGGGGAAAAAACAAAAAACAAAAAACAAATTGAGTCTACAGATCTGCCAAACATGGCAAGACCAGTTTAAACAGGATGGCTATATTTGGTGAAATTCAGGTGAACACAAGAACACTATATTAATGCCCTGCCCTCAAAGAACATAAGGGCTATTAAGACTTTTTTCCCCTTCCAATTTTTTACAGGACTTTCAAATACTTTCTATTTTTTTTTTCTTGGTTTTTCGACTCAGGGTTGCTCTGTGTAGCCCTGGTTGTCCTAGAACTGGCTCTGTAGACCCGGTTGGCCTCCAACTCAGAGATCTGCCTGCCTCTGCCTCCTGAGCATTGGGATTAAGCCAGGGCCAGCCCTATCAAAATGTTTGGTTGTGAGCCTAGCCTTTAACAGGTGAGCCATCTCTCCAGCCCCTATCGAAATTTTTTAACCTCTCAGTTCACAGTTGATCTGAGAGCTTAGGGGTCCTGCCTCAATGCCCTGTTGTAAAATAGCCAAATCCCTGTGGCCCCTGAAGCGTAATTAATTCCAAGAATGGCCACTGGCCAGCAATGAAAGCTGCCCAAATGTTTATGTGAAGTTAGAATGTCACCTATGTTAAAAAAACAATCTAGATATTTATTTCCATTATTTTATGTGTACGGATTTTTTGTCTGATGTGTACTGCATGCCTGCCTGGTGCTCTTGGAGTTCAGCAGTAGTTACTGAATCGCTTGGGATGGAATCCGGGATGAGAGCTAAGGACAGAATCTAGGTTGTCTTCGAGAGCACATGACTTCTCTCCAGTTCCACCACCTTTGCTTTTAAAAACAGGAGCACTGTTGGGGTTGGGCGTAGTGTGTACTCCCTTACACCCCAGCACCTGGGACATGGAGGCAGGTGGATCTCTATGAGTTCAAGGCCAGTCGGGTGTACACAGAAAGTTCCAGGGCAGCCAGGGCGACACAGAGCTCCCTGACTCAACAACAACAACAACAACAACAACAACAACAACAACAGCAACAAAGGTAGCATTGTAGAACAGAGTAATTAGAAACCCAGGAGCTCTGGTGTGGATCCATGCTGTCCTACAAGGTCCTCCAGGGCAAATGGACAGCAAGCACGAGTCTGGATATTACTGGGGTTGGCGGAATGCTGCCTCCTTTCCTGGGAATAGATCCCTGTTTTAATTCCTACAAAATTTAAGTATATTAAGCTATATGAGAAAGAGAAATAAGGTGGCAGATGGAATTAAGGCCAAGGACCAGATGACCTTGGGGGAGGGGGGCAGTCGTTCATGAAGGACCATACAAGAGGAAGGAGGAGGCAAAAGGCTAAAAGCCCAGTACTGGCAGCATGCAAAGATCTCAGCCCCGAGCTCTTGGCTGCAAAGACACAGGGACTGAGCCTGAAGCCAAGGAATGTGGGCAGCTTCCAGCTCTGAATGACAGATCTTCCACGGGAACCGGAGCCTTCAGAGGGAACACAGCCAAGTGGACCCATTCTACATTTCTGAACTCTAGGGATGTCTGGGATTAAATATTTTGTGGCTTTCCTTCTAGAGTCATGTGGTGGCTGGGACGAGCAGCCACTCGACATGGTAATATGCAGAGGTGCTCTGAAATTTGTGGGGAAATAATTAAGTACTCATCTCTCATTCCAGGGAATGCACACAGTGCACCTTAAGCTTGGTGTCTGAGAGTCTTGCTGTTAGAGGAGCGAGCGATGGAGGTCTTCAGTGATGTATTTTATTCCTTCCTGGTTTCGTTTGTGCCAGGAAGCATTCGTGAACCCCGGAAGACCACCAAGCAGCCGTTTCCCATGTAAGAGCATTAGGATCTCTTTATTTCAAGCTTGGGCTCTCTTCCAATCCAACCCTGACGGAAAGGGAAAGTGGAGCAGCCTCAACCCTCAGCAGGACAAGGTTTTATAGGAAATGGAAGTAAGGGAGGTGGGAGTCTATCCTGGCAAGTATCTAACTGAATGTCTACTGTAAGTGGACAGGTGGGTGCTCTGAGGTAAGACAATCACAAACCGTCTGAAAGTGCATCTGAAACAATCAGACTAATCTTTGATTAACTGTTGTTGGAAGTAGCCAGGGAGGAACTCAGGGCATGGACTAGCTGAGCTGTGGTATGTGGGTTTAGCTTGGGTTCTGTTGTAGGTCAAATTCTCAGGTTGGTTTTTGTTTGTTTGTTTTGGTTTTTTTTTTTTTTTGTTTTTTGTTTTTTCGAGACAGGGTTTCTCTGTATAGCCCTGGCTGTCCTGGAACTCACTTTGTAGACCAGGTTAGCCTCGAACTCACAAATCCGCCTGCCTCTGCCTCCCGAGTGCTGAGATTAAAGTCGTGCGCCACCACGCCCAGCTGTTGTTTTGTTTTCTTTAAGATGGAGGCTGGTCCCAAGATGGAGTACGTTTGGCCTCCCAGTTCAGTACCTGTTCACTTTTATCACTCACTGTATTTTCAAAACAGGAGTTTTGAATTTAATGGATTCTCTTATGCAGGTTATTTTTAGCACATGAGGGAGAATTAAAATTTCAGAAGCATGTTATCTTAATTTGTCTTACATGTTCAAATAACCCAGTAATAAAAATCTGAGTGTGTTATTAAGGGAATAAAATAGATAAAGTTACATTTTCAAGTGGAGCTGAGTGTGGGGACACATGCCTTTGATCTTAGCACTTGGAATAGAGAGACAGGAGGATCAGGTGTTTAAGGCCAGCAGCATCAACTATCTTCTTAGTGAGTTAGAGGCCAACTACTTAGTAGTTTAGGCTACTTGAAACCATGTTTCAAAAAGAAAAGAAAAGAAGAGAAAAGAAAAGAAAAGAGATGACAAAAAAAAACACTGATGCATAGTGAAAGAGGAATAATCATTGTTTTATAGTTAGATCAACCTCTAAATATCCATTTTTTAGTATTCATTTATACATATAGGTAATTTATTTATGCTTCCCTAATACTTTTATATTCTTATTGCTGTTCATTTAGCTTGCTCTTTGGTCTGCCTATCTACCTACCCTCCTACCTACTTACCTACTTGTCTTTATCTATCTATCATCTATCTATCTATCTATCTATCTATCTATCTATTTATCTATCTACCTATTATGTATGTATGTATGTATGTACCTATTATATACGAATGCATGTATCTATTATGTTTGTATATATCTGTATGTATGTATCTATCTATTATGCATGTGTATGTATCTGTATGTATGTATCTATCTATTATGTATGAATCTGTATGTATCTATCTACATAGTATATATGTATGTATGTATGTATCTATCTATCTACCTATCTATGTATCTACCCATCTATGTATCTATCTACATATCTATCTCCCTACTTACCTACTTATGTACCCATCCATCCATCCATCCATCCATCCATCTGCGATACTGAGTCTGTGTCCATCTACCCACCTACCTATCTGTCTGCCTGTCTCCTTGTCAATCTACCTGGGACAGGGCATCTATCTGGCTGCCTACCTATCTATTTTCTATTTGAGACATAGAGTCTCTTCATTCTGTAGTCCAGGCTAACCTCACGTCTTCAGTGTCTCTTGCCTCATCCTCCCAAATGCTAGGACTGCAGGCCTGGGCTTCTACAACAGGCCCTGGAATGCTTTAAAGGTGAGATGAGCCCATAGCTGAAAGACATACCACCCAGTTCTTCAACTGTACAGTTAGCTGGAATCAGAGAAAGATCCTGCTATAAAGGAGCTTTCATTTATTAAGGTCTGGCCAGTAGTATACCCCATGGCTCATATTCTCATGGCATTTTACAGATGAGGGGTTATTATTCATACATTTTTACCATTGGAAACAGGATTCCCAGTAAAGAATTACACAGTAGAGCGAGCAGTATTTCACGTCCATAGAAATGAATCATAATCGGAGGTACACTCCTATGTCTCTGGGGTTTTGCATCTTTGTTTTACTAGTGGCTCGTTTCCATTGTATTTTTACAACAGTAATGGTAAATGACTTCCAAGGGGGAATGAAACCAAACCTGTTCATCCCCAGGACCACAAAACACAAAGCAAACATAACCGAACTGGTCCTTCACCACAGGCAGTTTGAGAAATGCTGGAAACGGAAAGCAAGTGTTGTTTTAAAAACTAATACGAGCCAGTAGTATAACACGGCACTTGAAATATTTATTACGGCACCTATTGAAATATGCCCCTTCAAGCTACTTATAAAATGAATTTAAATTAGTATGACTTAATACGCTTCCATGGCTTAAGACTATTTTCCCAGTCCTGGATCCAAGAGATCTGTATCATAAAAGGATTTAAAAACTCCAGAGCTCACCCAACTCACTTCTTCACCTCTCGTAAACATATCCCACCATTATAACTGCGGTGTGTGGGTCTATGCATACACGCAAGTCATTACAAAACTGGCCTTATATGAAAGAGAAAAGTGACTATAAATGTTGAATANGGATACAAACAGACTCTGAAGATGATCAGACAAGGCAAAGCGAAGTTGGTTATCCTTGCCAACAACTGTCCAGCTTTGAGGAAATCTGAAATAGAGTACTATGCCATGTTGGCTAAAACTGGGGTCCATCACTACAGTGGCAATAATATTGAACTGGGCACAGCGTGTGGAAAATACTACAGAGTATACACACTGGCTATCACTGACCCAGGTGATTCTGATATTATTAGAAGCATGCCAGAACAGACTGGTGAGAAGTAAACAAGAAAGTTTTCCTTTAATAAAACTTTGCCAGAGCGCCTTTTGAAAAAAAAAAAAAAAAGAATCAAGCCTGGATTTCTGATCTTTGTGATCACACGCAGGCCTGGATGGCAAGGCTGCCATCCAAGGTCCTTACAAAGAGCCACAGTTATACACCTCCGAGAGCCCAAAACAGGCACTTAGACAGATGCTCACACGGTCATGTCCGTGCCAGCGTTATTCGTAAGAGCCAAAAGACAAAAGCAGAACAATTCAGACGTCTGTCAGCGGATGAGCAGAGAAACAAGCCATTGTTTGCTTTCACCAATACAATGGAGCACTATTCCAACCATCAGGGCCCACTGAACACAGAGAACACTGAAACATGCAAAAACACGGATGGACCTAGAACACAGCTCGGCAGCTGAGAGAAGCCAATCCCAACAGGTCACACTCACTCTAAGATTCCATTTAAGGGAACGTCTCCAGGAGAAGTGGGTGGGGGAGGGGCGGGCGCCTAATGGGCCTCTGTTTCATTTTAGATTGAGGAGAGCTGGAAAGAGATGGTGTCTGTTGTCTGCCGGGCAACTGTGCAAGTTTTAAGTGCAATCCAATTGCTCGTTTTTGAAATGGATATTCTGGCTCCCTCAAACAGATTTTTTTTAAAAAAGTGCCACAGTTACTGATGTGAGTTATCTCAGTACTGGGTGCTTATTTCTTTTGATTAACTGCCCAAGGTACACATTAGTTATTGTCTAGAAATGTACTCCACCAAAACAGAAACCTAAGCCAGGACCCGCCGGCAAGGCAGTATATGCTAATACTCTTTTATACTTGGTGGAGGAAGCGCCAGCTGGCTGGTATGAGGGCCTGAGTTCAGAGCTCCCAAACAACATAAAATGGGCACAGTGGCACATGCTTATAACCCCTGAACTGGGGAGACTGGCAAGGAACTCCTAGGCTCTTTGGCTCCCTAGCCTAACTGTACCAGTTACCTACAGGTTCCCAGAGAGAAGACATCTACCTTCAGCCTCCATATGCATGTGCACCAAGGTGTGTACACACACACACACACACACACACACACACACACACACACACACACAGACACATAGCCAAAACAAAATTAAAAAAAAAAAATCATTATGAGAATAGTTAGGGGCTGGAGAGATGGCTTAGCGGTTAAGAGCACAGGCTGCTCTTCCAGAGGTCCTGAGTTCAAATCCCAGCAACCACATGGTAGATCACAACCATCCATAATGAGATCTGATGCCCTCTTCTGATGTGTCTGAAGACAGCTACAGTGTACTTATATATAATAACAAATCTTGAGAGAGAAAGAGAAAGAGAGAGAGAAGTTAGCTTCAAGCCTGCCACAGTCAACAGGGGTAGGGTAGGAACATGGTCAATCAAAAGTGCCATGAGGGCTGGTGAGATGGCTCAGCGGGTAAGAGCACCCGACTGCTCTTCCGAAGGTGGTAAGTTCAAATCCCAGCATCCACATGGTGGCTCACAACCATCCGTAATGAGATCTGGCTCCCTCTTCTGGAGTGTCTGAAGACAGCTACAGTGTACTTACATATAATAAATAAAATAAATCTTTAAAAAAAAAAGTGCCATGAAAGAGGAGACAATGAGATACACTCCCAGCACATCTGTAAAACCGCAAGGCTAGAAAACTACAACCTTTCCTCCACCGCACCTTACGCAGGCACACAAACCTTAGTCCACTGTGACTCAGGCCATTAGGTGCCGATGGTCAATGGAGGCCATTTGAAGCTTCACTGTCAGTTAAAAAAGAGATTATGCCGGGCGTGGTGGTGTGCGCCTTTAATCCCAGCACTCGGAAGGCAGAGGCAGGCGGATTTCTGAGTTTGAGGCCAGCCTGGTCTACAAAGTGAGTTCCAGGACAGCCAGGGCTAGACAGAGAAACCCTGTCTCAAAAAACAAACAAACAAACAAACAAACAAACAAACAAACAGATCATGTCCATAACAACATTCCTATCACCTTTAGACCAAACCCATCAATCTAACTCTAACAGCAGCGCTTTCAAGGTTTGTGTTCACACCAAATGAGAATCACGGAAACTTTACTTACATATTCCTTGACATTTTTCGTCTTCACGGCTTTGTAGGAATAGTATGCTGGATAGAGCATTCCGAACACCAGCCTGAAAAGAAAAATCCCATTAATTCGATACAGCGGTGCTTCTAACAGTTCAAGATTTAACTCAGGAAATGTATTAGGATGGTAACATTCATGTCTGCAAAGTCATCCAAAAACCAAGTCTACTCTGAGAAGCAAAGTCAAAAATACATTTTAATGCAAAAAGGCCATTTTAATGATTTAGATAGCAGCTTCAAAGTAATGAAAACTTTGCTTTTGGGGGAAAATAAGGCTGGCCTCGAACTCAGAAATCCGCCTGCCTCTGCCTCCCAAGTGCTAGGACTAAAGGTGTGTGCCACCACTGCCCGGCAAAAGAAGGCTTTTAAAGTGTTTTTTTTTCTCAGGTTGGGCAGTGGTGGCACATGCCAGTAATAATATATATATTATTTCCCGAAGAACAGTAAAAAAAAAAAAAAAAGAAAATGAAAAAAATCAAAGGTAAAAATTGTCCCATCCCTGGCAGCTGGAGAGAATTCCACTTTTATTATTATAGAAAGTTCACAATCTTTCATCTGTAGATAGCAAACTTAACGCACACACATACAATGTTGTGGGTAAAAAAAAAAAAAAAAGTCTTCACACTTCAAACTACCAGCTGGAGCAGCGCTGGCTTTTACAGATGACAGACTGTGAGGCAGTACTCAGTATTAGTAAGGATATACATTAAAATAACTAGGCATGAGGTGGGGCTGGATCTGAGAGAACTCAAGAGAAAGAAACAGGGAGGTGTGTGTGTGTGTGTGTGTGAAACAGGATCAAAATACACTGTACAAATGTGTGAAATTCTCAAATACCTATCAAATATAACTTTAAGCACCTATAAAATTCAATTACCAACAGGACTCGAATGCATTTATTAAGATTAGTAAGCGCACAGGGAAAGAATAGACAGATATGTCACGAAAGAAGAGGCCTTCCAGTGAATATCTGTGTTCCCAATAGGATGCTTGTCCTTGAAGGTCACTCAGTACTATTATTCTCAATGTCGCAGATTCCCACAATATTTATAAACGTTGGTTACTCTCTGAGTGTTTGGCATTGCATGCAACACCTCGGCAAACGGTTCTCTGAAATTACTCTTCCTGAAGTAACCTTCACCTACTTCAAGATACCTCCAGAGAGATGACTTCATTCTCTGTTCTTACATAATCAAATCCTATCTGATGAAAAATTATGCCAGATAAAAAGGAAGATAAAATTAATATGACAACAATTATTAATAATAATTATTAATGGAAATAAATAATCTAACAATATCTGAGTTAGTACTGATTTTTTTCAAGTGCTTACTAACATTTATTTTCCCCCTGAGACAGGGTTTCACAGTGTAGCCCTGGCTGTCCTGTAACTCACTCCATGGCCCAGGCTGTTCTCACACACTACCACTAATATCCAGTGTTATTTGGATTAAATAGCTCCTTTATCTTATAGTTAAGTTTTACAGAAAAGTTAGGAAGTATACAAATAATTTCCATATATTCCACATACAATGCCCCCTCCTACCCCATTATTATCTTACATTGGGAGCCCAGGCTTCCTTCATTTTCATGAAGTAGCAGATGTCCTAGGCGCCAGGTTCCCAGCAAGCACAGCACACTGTGCTCATACGGCTTCACAGCTCTCTCTGGCCTGGATATTTTGTACTTCCCTTGATGCTAAGGTCATTCTGACAGCTTTGAGGACTGGTCAAGTGTACTGGTCAGGTGTACGGTAGGATGCTTCTCTATCCTAATTTGATGCTCTTCTCACTATTAGCCAGAGGTTAATGGAACATCAAAAGCCAGGGTTTTGTGGAAGAAACCACAGAGGCCAGGTAAAATGGTTGTCATGCTATATCTAGGGCACATATTATCAACAGAAATCAGTGTTTGTGTTAACCTTGATCAGTTTTCTGTTATGTCAGTTTTTGCCACTGTAAAATTTTGTTTTGTTTCTTAAGGTGGAGGTCTTGCTATGCAGCGCAGGCTGGTGTTGAGCTTGTAATCTCAGGCCTCTGCCTCTAACTCCCAAGTGCCCATGTTAGATAGATGTGTGCTATCATGCCTGGCTAAGACAAGTCTATTTTTCTTTCTTTTAAAATATATATTTTTAAAAGTGTGTGCATATGTGTGTAGGTGGACATAAGTAAAGATGTCCCACTCAAGTGGGAAAAAGGCACGGTGACCTCTGGAGCGGGAGTTATAGGAGGTTGTGAGTCACCTGACGTGGGCGCCGGGGACCAAATTTGGGTCCTCTGCAAGAGCAGAGAGGGCCTGCCTTTCTTTTCTCTTGCAGTACAGTGGATAGAACCTGAGGCCTTTTGCCAGTTCTCCAGCACTGAGCTGTCGTCCCGGTTGATGAGTCTGTCTTTCTCTGAGTAAATATTTACATCTCTATTTTTAGTCTGTCCACAGCTTTTATTTTATATGTGTTTGTTTTGAGATGGTGCTTTCCTGGTGGTTTCCTTAGGCCTTGGTTTGTGGCTTCATGTCCCCAGGTCAGAAGAGAAATGGCAAGTTCTCTCCTGCTGGGGATTTTATCTTCAGCAACTGCAAATGACACGCCGACAATCTCTGCCTTACCTAGCAACAGAACCCTGTGACTGCCACCTACCAGAAGAACTGACTCCCAGTCTCTGGTTCCGGGGGTTTTTAGCCGTACCACAGAGCCCAGGAATTTTAGAATACAATCAAACTTCCTGGAACATTGACTACAACTATCTAAGGGTGAAACAGAACTCAATTCCCAGGACAGCCATTTGCCAATCCTCACTGTGCACACGAGGAACAATCCTGTGAATTACCTACCACTGCTGTATTTTAAATAGTCACATGCACACACTACACTCACGGTGCCTATCATTCTGGATTCTGCATAGCACCAAGGCGTGGTCTTTCACACTGCCACAGAATCCAGGGTGGAACTCACTGAGGCAGGCCATCCTTCTCTGCACAGGTCTGTTACATCCTACCCCTAGACCATGCAGTCTGTCCCCTAGGCCTGATGGCTTGTCCTTGGTGACAGTAGATGTGCCGGTTTGCCTGCTTTATTTTTTAATCTTAAGAGATTGAAAGGGGCAGAAAGGCAGCTTCACTTGTCACCATGTCTGATGCTCTGAATGTGATTTCCAGAATCTAACCTGGTAGAAGGAGAGAAATGGCTTCAACGAGCTGTGCTCTGATCTCACACTCTCACTGTCTTACACACACACACACACACACACACACACACACACACACACACACACTCACACACACACACACACTCACACACACACAAATATACCAACAGAAAAAATCTCATGGCCAATAATACACTGGGCTCATGCCATCCAGCTGACATTTTGGCTGTCCCAACATGCTCCTTGGCATGCTAGCAGGGGACTTTCTAATGGACACGCCACACCACTGTGCTCAGGGATGTCCCTTGCAGACCAGCCTCTGTGGGAACTCCTCAAAATATAATTGAAGACCACTTCCTCATACATACCATCTGCTCCATCCCTGATCCTCACGATGCCTCCAGCATTTCCACTCTGATTCTGAGCATAGCTTCCTGCCTGCAATTCATAGCTCCCTAGCTTTTTCTTCCTGAACTCTTCCTTTTCTTTCTGTTTTATTCCTGCTTAATTAAGTCACACAGTTCCTCCTAAGCGTCTACCTTCTTATATAGAACATCTGAATTATGAGAATTCTAAATTTTATGGAAAATCTTGGCCAGGCTTTAGTCATCCTGTATTTAGTTAAATAATTTTTTTTCAAGACAGGGTTTCTCTCTATATCCCTGGCTGTCCTGGAACTCACTTTGTAGACCAGGCTGGCCTCGAACTCAGAAATCCGCCTGCCTCTGCCTCCAGAGTGCTAGGATTAAAGGCGTGCATCACCACACCTGGCTTAGTTCAATAATTTTCGACAGTGTAATGTATTATTTAGTATACACTTGGCTTCCAAAGTGGACACTTTTCACAAATACAGTAAAAATGTGGTATTGATACCATGCCTATAGGTGTTTTGCCCTTATTTAATTTTGTTTGTTTGTGACAGGGTCTCATTATGTGGACCAGGCTGGCCTCGAACTCAGATAGTCGTTTGCCTCTGCCTCTGGAGTGCCTGGGATTAAAGGTGCCTGACTTGCTCTTATTCCTTACCCTCTACATTGAACAGTACAAACAAGTAGATTATCCCCATCACCTCTTCTTTGAAATCACAAAAACCAATATTGCTTCTCATTTGCAACTGGGGGAAAGAGTCGATGTCTTAATAAATAGTGGGGTGGGTTTTAAGGAATGAGCCTCTGTTAACCTCACGAGTTACTGTCCAATGTGAATACGGCAGAGTGACTTATTAGGAACATTAGTGATGTTTTCTAGGGGTTGTTATGGAGGGAGGTGTTATTTCCTTAATGAGTGGGGTCTACTGTTAACATCTGTAACCTGGGAGGTCGGGCATGGAGCCAAGGCATGGGGAGTTATAAAATGAAACTACATTTTAGGAGACCACCTACAAGAGCAACTTAAGCTTTACAAAGAGAATATTTACTCCAGATAAAATTCACGTAGAAATTTGATTTTTTAAAACAAGTTATATAGGCAAAAAGAAATAGTTACTCATTTCCTCTCCATCTTATTGCCACCGAAGGAGTGAAAACTTGGCCAAATATTCATGATAGCTCACACCTCAAGTAAGGCAAAGTGACCCCTTCAATTGTGTGAATTGAAAAATGGACATGGTTAAATACCACAGAGAGAGAGAGAGAGACAGACAGACAGAGAGACAGAGAGACAGACAAACAGACACTGTTTAGAAGGGAACACCATTATATTTAATTTACCAATACAATAATATATAAAAATAAGCATTGAATTGAAAGGATATTACTCTTAGTTATACATAGTGGTGCACACTTATAATACTAGCACTTGGGAGGCTGAGGCAGGAGGATTATTGAAAGTTTATGGCCAGCCTAGGCTATCAGTCTCAAAAAACACAATAACTGAGCCGGGCGTGGTGGCACATGCCTTTAATACCAGCACTTGGGAGGCAGAGGCAGGCGGATTTCTGAGTTCGAGGCCAGCCTGGTCTACAAAGTGAGTTCCAGGACAGCCAGGGCTACACAGAGAAACCCTGTCTAAAAAAAACCAAAAAAAAAAAAGTCAAGAAGGGTGGAAGAGGGGCTGGTGAGATGGCTCAGCGGGTAAGAGCACCCAACTGCTCTTCCGAAGGTGATAAGTTCAAATCCCAGCATCCACATGGTGGCTCACAACCATCCGTAACAAGATCTGGCGCCCTCTTCTGGAGTGTCTGAAGACAGCTACAATGTACTTACATTTAATAAATAAAATAAATCTTTAAAAAAAAAAAAAAAAAAAAAAAAGAAGGGTGGAAGACAGCAGCGGCAGGTTTGTCAGGATGAGTAAGCATCCCGCCCTGAGAACAACACGAAATGCAACACTGTTACCAAAGCGCACTCAGCCTGTCGCACAAGGGCTGTTTTGCCTGCACTCCGATAGACTGGAGCAGGGTTGACAAACAGCAGAGGTTCCTCCTCCAATAGACAGGCTGGAACCAGATGGACCAACTCATAGTGGTCGTCCCTTCGACCCCATTCCTGTGGTAAGCAAAGACCACTAGTTATTCACCACATTCGAATTCTGTGGTATCAACTTGGCTCATCAGCCTCATACCAACAACAGTCTGACGTTCTACAGAGCGGCCTGTGACCAGTACGGCCTCGTTCTAAACCTTTATTCCTCCATGAAGGCTCATCCTAGCATTAGGTCAAGTTTGACCATGGGTTTTTTTTTTTTTTTTTTTTTAAGCTCCCTTGAGAGAAAAAAATTGTATTATATTTTACATTTTTCTTCAAGTATAGAAACTGCTTCAGGAAGCCCATAATCACAGAGGGGCAGTGTCGAGTGCGGGCAGTGTGTACGATGCTTGTACCCTTACTTGTGAAATTTCATGTGTGAGGTTTCCTTTAGAATTCACTAATACAGTGCAGTACTTAGCACTTTAAAAAGTTCTTATTTCAGCCGGGCGTGGTGGCACATGCCTTTAATCCCAGCACTCGGGAGGCAGAGGCAGGGGGAAGATGAGTTCTAGGCCAGCCTGGTCTACAGAGTGAGTACCAGGACAGCCAGGGCAACACAGAGAAACCCTGTTTCAAAAAACCAAAGATGTCTTCAAGCATCCAAAAGAGCACACCAGAGAATACAGTTGTGACGTGGCACAACTGGACTTATTATTAACTTTTTCTGAGAGGGTGTCTTTTAACCAAAGCTGTCTCTAACTTGTGACCGTCCTGCTCAGCTTCCCTAGTGCTGGAGTCACAAGTGTGTGATATTACCCCTGGCTCTAACGAGATGTAAACACATTTCCTTTTGAGATTTTTTTTTTTATTTTTAAAAAAATGTGTATGCCCAGATGTATGTTATACATTATGTATACGCAGTATTCTCATAGGTTAGAAGAAGGATCCCCTGGGATGGTTGTAAGCTGTCATATTCTGATCAGACTTTTAAAGTAGCAAGTTGTTTTGATTCTTGATTCTTGACATACACAAGCCTAAGTGATTGTGACAAAGTGAGCTACGCCTGTAAACTGAAACAACAGCTTGAAAACCTTTAGGCAGGGTCTCCGCACCCCTGAAATTCACTCCAGGACAACCCCAAACTTATGGTCCTCCAGCTTGCCGAACCTCCATCTCCCAAATGCAAGAATTACAGGAATTTGCTACCATGTGCAAATTTATATGGTGCTGAGGCTGGACCATGGCTTTGTGCATACGAGGCAAACTCTTTACCAACTGAGCTACGGTCTCAGCTCACAACTTATAAATCTTTGAAAACAAAGATGCTTTCCTATAAACAATGATTAGCAGCCAAATCAAGGTCAAGTGGAACACAAAACACTTGTTACAGTCCAGCGATGGATCCCTGGTGAGTCACTGTACCATTGTTTATGTGGCTAGTGAATGCATCTCACACACACACACACACACACACACACACACACACACACACACACACACACCAAAGCAATGTGTGACTTCTGTCCTCACAGAGATTTGTTGCTGCTTAGCTACCATTAAGGGGCTATAGCCTACAAGAAAAACAGCAACGGGGAGAAGTTGGGTTCATGCAGAAGAGACTCCCCCTGAATACTAAGTACTTCTAGAACGGAAGGTCCACATTTAAAACTGTTAAGGACAGAAAGAGACAGTACCATTCCTTGGGGAGACTTTGTACACATCATCAAGAGCTAAGAAGCTTGGAATTTTCATGTTGTCAGAGCTAAACTTAATTTTATACCACAGAGCCTCAGATTTCTACTCTAAAAGGAAAGAAAGCTAAAGGGAAAAAGAAAAGACCACACAGCATATCAGACTCCTCCTTCCTCTTTCCAGTCTCCCTCCTCTGGCCACGCCCTCTCTCCTACCCCAAGACCCTACTGCATGGTAAACTCAAGCTCATGGAAAATGCATGCAAGAATGCCGAGGGGCTCAGGGATGTAGCTTAGTGGGTAGAGAGCTTGTTTAGCATGGATGAAGCCTTGGGTTTAATCTCCAGCACACCATTCACAGGCGTAGAGGGTTAGTGCTACATGCTCACAGACCGAGGACCAGAGAATGAACTGTGAGAAGTTCAAGGTCATTCTTAGCTATTTAATAAGTTCTAGGCCAACCTGGGCAACCTCCATGAGACCTCATCTCAATTGGGCAAAATGTAGTTGATGTAAAGATTACTGTGATAGTTGTACAAACCACGCAAGCAATGCTCAGAGAGGTTGAAGAGTTTAGGATTGATAGAGTCATCATCCAGGAAGGCTTGGTTGACCCCGACACAGAACACAGGACTTCTTACTTTTAAGACCTTTGCTCTTAACCCTATAGGTGGAAGAATAACATGAACTAACTAGTTCCCCCTGTGCTCATGTCTCTAGCTGCATATATGGAAGAAGATGGCCTAGGTGGCCATCATTGGGAGGAGAGGCCCCTTGGTCATGCAGACTTTATATGCCCCAGTACAGGGGAACGCCAGGGCCATTATGTGGGAGGGGGTGGGTAGGGGAGCAGGGCGGGGATGGGGGAGGGTATGGGGAAATTTCTGGATAACACTTGAAATGTAAATGAAGAAAATATCTAATAAAGAGAGAAAAAAAAAAAAAAAAGACCTTTGCTCTCCTATACCCAAAACAAAACCCAGAGAAAATCTGTATGATTTCCCACACTGCGTAGCTCACTCCTCCTATGTTAGCAGATGAAAGCAACATTTGGATCTAAGCCATCACAGTTGTAACCTGCTAACAGAAAATTGTCTAAAAGAGACCTGAACCCAGCGGTGCACTCAATCTGCCGGGGCCCGTTCTTAGCTTTGAGTATTAGTCACCCCGTTCCCAGATTCCCATCAAACTCCTTAGGTGGCAAAGACTTGAAGGGGTCACGGATTCCTCCTCGTCTGACCAACTCCTGACTCTTGAGTGAGACTTTGCTCGGGAACTGCAGACTTTATTTAGTTCCTTAAGCACAGGATCTGTAAAACCACACTTACCATTAGCCTCCCTGACTTAAAGAGCATTTAAGAGTTGAGTTGTAATCTAAGGTTAAAAAAAAAAAACAACAAAAAACCGAAAAACCAAACCAGATCTGGTGGGGGGAAAAAAAAACAAAAAAATCCATACAAACCAGTTTTGAAATGTTGAGAAAATTTCCTTTCCTAAAATATACCTGATTATGCCAATAAAGCAGAGCCCAGTAAGGCAAGCCATATGCAGGGATTCATGGTCTGCCGTTTACTACTTCCAACTTCCCAAAATGAAGTCAGGTTTAAATCTTCTGCCAATGCCGCCCATAACACTCATTCCCACTGCACCTCCTAAGCTTCAGTCCCCTCCTGTCACCCCAGAAATCTCTGCCCCTGCGCTGGGAGTCTACCAAACTGAGGTGAAGTTTGTTTTCTCGTTTCTTTTCTTTTTCCTTTTTTGGTTTTTCGAGACAGGGTTTCTCTGTATAGCCCTAGCTGTCCTGGAACTCACTCTGTAGACCAGGCTGGCCTCAAACTCAGAAATCCGCCTGCCTCTGCCTCCCGAGTGCTGGGATTAAAGGCGTGTGCCACCACGCCTGGCTTGAAGTTTGTTTTCAAAGCATCTGTTGTTGTTATCATCATCATCATCATCATCATCACCACCACCACCATCCTGTACCCTCTTCCTCCCCCCCCCTCCACATCCTCCTCCCCCCTCCCCTTTCTCTTCCTCTTCCACGCCGCCGCTGCTTCTCAAGACAGGGTCTCTGTGTACCCCTGGACATCTTGGAACTCATTCAGACATCCACCTGCCTCTGCCTCCCAANATGGTTGTGAGCCACCATGTGTATGCTGGGATTTGAACTTATCACCTTCGGAAGAGCAGTCGGGTGCTCTTACCCGCTGAGCCATCTCACCAGCCCCAAAGCATCTTTTAATTCTCCTTTAGACAAAACCAATCACCACTGGCAAGGTGCACGCCAGGCTCTGCTCATTCTCCCTCGGCTAGGACCGCACCGCACCTGAGTATTATTATTTTTTGACTTGCGGTGCTGGGGATACAGCCGGGGGCTTCCGGAGACTGATTCTCTGTTCATTATTCTTACAGGTTCTCTGGTTCTTTACTTTTTATTTTTACTATTTTGAAGATGGAGTCTTGCTACATAGCCTCAAGATCATGCTTGGCCAGACTGAACCTCACAAATGCTTAGGATAGCAGGCAATCATCCATTTACAGGATCTGGAAACCTAAGCGTCCTCATTATTTTTGTGTTTCTTAAACCACTTCCTTCATTTCTTTCACTCAGATCCTTCGAGTGTCTACAATATCGCCGAGGCAGTAATTTTCCCCATGAAACACCCTACGGCTAGAACAATCTCTCTCTTCATGTTGAGAGCCCCCTCCTCTCAAACTTACATTAGTGGGGTTGAAAGGCTTGTTAGCCTCTTTCTGTAGGACAGACAATAGCATACATTATGGCATCAAAACATATCCAGAAGATAGTGATCAGACACCATAAAGGCATTTAAAAATGCTCTTGACATTTTCTTGAGCCAACTACCGGAGACAGAGGGATATCTAAGCATCTCCTTTAGTCCAAGGTCAACAGGGAGGTGGGAGCATTCTTTTCTATCTTGGACAACTGAAGAGAAAAGGAACTAAACAAGCCACAAGAACTATGGCACTACCTAATTTAATCCTGAGTTCAGTCACTGCAGAGGTCAGCCTGCAGGCTGGTTGGCACTGTTCATGAGTTCCGAAGGGAAATTTTGGACGACACCACACTACTGCCCCTCTGAGCAAAGGGTGCGGTCTCCCCCTATCCTGCCTTGGCTGGGCATCCCCCATCCTAAAGAAGCCCTATAGAAATATAGACAATAAATAGTAAAGACATATCAAAATTCTTCCTTAGGAGGCACTCTCTATGTCAGTCTACCAAGTATAAGATTTAGACATTGATTTTACTTAATCAAGGCCAGTCTGGTCATAGTGAGTTCCAGAACAGGGCTATAGAGAGAAACCCTGTCTCACAAAACAAAACAATCAGTTTTTATTGGTGTGTGCATGTGTGTCTCTTGTATCTGCCACCCCTAGAAGCCACACATGGGTGTCATGGGACTTATAGGCTACTGTGAACTATTCGCTGTGCCCTCTGGGAGAGTGGCACATGCAGATATGAGGACCAAGTCTAAACCTCTAGCCCCCACGTTAAAAAAACAAAACAAAACAACCCAAAAGCAGGGCACAGCATTGGTGCCTATCGCCCTAGCAGTAGCCCTCCAAGACAAGCAGGCAGGCAGATACTCAGACACCCTATCCGGTCAGTCTAGTCAAACTGGCAAACTTCCAGTTCAGAGAGATGCCCATATCTCAAGGCAATAAATCAGAGACATATAAAGGAAAGTTCTAGAAGTCCTGCTCTGGGATCCACATACTCACACAAGCTTGCTCACACCCAAAAGCGTTTTATTAACCTAGGCTGGCCTTGAACTCCTGAATCTCCTGCACTATCTCTTGAGTGCTGGGACCACAGGCATGTGTCACTGCATTCAGTTCTATGTAGGGTTGGGAATTGAATCCAGGGCTTAGTCCATTTGAGGCAAGCACTTTGCCAGCTGAGCTCTTATCACTGCACCAGGGAAGGGTATGTATTTTGACCTTGTAGGAAATTACCATCATAATATTAAACAAGTAATCTCCCTTCTTAACACTGGTCCTAAGGCCTTTGGTTGACCAGGTGCCAGTGAGTATTTGGTTTCCATTGTAATCATAGATTCCTCATGGTTTGAATGGTTTTATCATTAGTACTTTTTCTTTGTTTTTCGAGACAGGGTTTCTCTGTATAGCCCTGGTGCCACCACGCCCGGCTTCGTTAGTACTTTTAAGTATGTATTAAAGACTTTAAAAAAAAAAACAAAACAAAGTACAAACAAACCAGGCTGCAGCTTAGCGGGCAGAGTCCTTGTCTGTCAAGCATGAGACCGGGTTTCTATCCCCAGCTCTACAGAAACAGACTATGCCAGTGGATGCCTGGAATCCCGGCACTCATAGCACAGGGAGGAAGATCCTGAGTGTCAAGTCATTCTGGGCTACACAGTGAGTGAGAGTCAGTAAGTCTAGAGCTAGCCTGGGCTTCATGAGAACCTGACTCAAAAAAACCCAGTCAGATCCTGTATTTTCTTTTGCTTGTCCCACCACAGTCATAGCTCCGCTTTGGTTTTCTGGGCTGCTGGAGACAGGGCTTTCAAGCGGATCTCCCTGCTTACATTTTTCAGAAGCTTTGTTCTAAAAGAGAGAATCAGGACAGTGTCTAAGGCAGTATCTCACTAGGCACTGGTCCGGCTGGAGATGGCAGAGTGTACTTTCAGAACTTCCCACATCTGATGCACGTGCATCCCACAGACCAGTGCTTACCCATCAAGAGAGCGCTTACTGTCACTTCTATCTATGGCAAAACAATCAAAACAAATCAACAGAGAAGAAAAATCCAAACCCCAATACGTTCATGGTCACGAATTTC